>WOGM01000667.1:0-11697 GCA_015342125.1 Leptinotarsa haldemani | reverse complement strand
TTTTGCTTCTTTCAACATATAAGGAACATTTCCCATCACTAAGAATACTCGGTGAACTCGTAAGAGCAAGTAGTGGTACCTTTTTAGTTAGCACCTAAAATATAGTAAATATTAGTAGTCAATTAACCTTATGCATTCAAATTATATCTTTATAATTCTAAATTAAAACTATTTACTTACCAAGACGTCTGTGAACCAATAGTATATATACTAACGGGGAAAAATTCGTAAATAATATTAATCTAGTATCATTTGAAACATCTATTTACTCATATTATATTGACAGCTTCAATTTGTGAGTATAAAATCGATCAGCTGATCGACCGTAGATCCTAGAGGTGAAGAATACGTTCCGATATAACGACGGCCCTAACTTTCGGAAATTCTATCAAGGGTTACATTCTTTCGCGAAAAGGGGTACGTTCCCATAATAATTTACTTTATTCACCAACCCTCTATCGGCTGACTGATTTTGATGTTAGAGTTTTGCTTTTGAATAAGTTTTGTTACGCCTCGATGATTTGATTTTGCGTCTAATTGTTTTGGGCGTAACAATTATAGGCCATGATAGTCACTATCTTGCACTGACTAGTGGCTAATGAACCCAACTCTTTCAGTTGTATTGCCAATTGCATATGCAGGAAATTTTCTGTGAAGATTCCTGCACTGACGCCTGTCGGATATAATTCAACGCCCTTCATGGTATTAGCTAGGGGAATAGTCGTTTTCTGATAGGCGTCAGTCCATTAAACCTATCATGTAGGTATATCGACACTGGCTTGAACGTTTAAAGTTCATATGCTTTAAATTTGTTTACTGTCAGTCTTCAAGCATAGCCCACTGACTAATAAAAACGAATTTTGAAAGACAAATTGACAGATAGACATGACGTGGTACGTGGAATTCATAATATGGAGTGATGAATCAAAGACTGTCGTCTATCCACTACTCTGTGTTCGCTGATTGAATTATTTTTCCAGGGCATTCTTTGTTTAGGTTCGCAGGAACGATAAATCGTAGAAAATGGAGAACTCGAAACCGTTTTTCCAGCTGAATACCTTCTGGGCGATAGATTGGGCACTTTTATTACATATAAAATGGATGACGCTCTTTTTAGGCCATTTTTAATACGCGGTTTCGTAATAGTTATTCGTCAAAATGATTTTCTCCATTCCTATATTTGAACAATTACGACCATACTTTGAATTATGAGATAACAAAAGTTTACTTTTGAACATAATTACGTTTGGTTTCTTCAGATGAATAGTGTGAATTATTTACTTGAGGACATATTGTTCAGAGAAGGTTTATGAAATAATATAAAAGAAATCAGAGTGTCGAACATAATTGAATACAACTATTTCGATATGCATCTACTGGAGAAACTAAAAAAAGAAAAAAACTCTTCTTGCGTATCCCACCAACCAAGTTGGCCTGTTGAAAATATGAAAAAGGCTAAACCTGGCCTCTTTACATCTAACAGGATATACTTTCAGTTTCAGGTTTGGGCACTTATCAATGTTTTTGGGTTCCTGACTATCGAAAGCATCTGATTCGAACAACAGTGTTCATTCATTAGCTGTTCTTTCTCCAAGGAATGTCAAGCGACACTCATCTATGTTTTTTGGAACGATTTTCGATAGCTCTCTCAGTCTGACCAATATATCAGAATCAATTTTTCTTGAAGAAACAATGGTTTTCTTGTCGAATTGAATTGAATTGAATTGAATTCTTCTTCAAGGCTCTGTAACAATGTAACAATATGATCATTATCGTTACAATTTTTCAAGAAATGGAGGATTCTCAATTAAGTTACTCAACATATTAGATACAAAATAATTCTGATAAGGTGATGTAAATTTGTTATCAATGACAGGTATTTCACTTATCGAATTGAAATATGCAGTATTGAGGCCATCAACATCCCTTCTGGTGTTGACACTTTCGCATTCGATGATATGTATCATTTCGTTCAAAACGCTTTTGGATAAATATGATTGAACATCTAGAATAGTCGAATGATAAAATTAAAACATATTTGCATATCCTTTTTCATATCCACCAAGGGCTGTGGAGTTTCTTATATTTAGTTTCTTGAAGTCTCTCATATATTCCGAAACTCGTGTTTCAAGATGCCGTCCAGTTTGACCAACATATCATTTGTGATGTGATCTTTGGGGAAGACTTATTTCTTCAGAGCCCTCATTAGAAAAATGATTTTCAGTAACAAACAAATCAAAGTTGCAAGTTGCATACAGTTGAGAAGCATTTTTTCTTGAAAAACTAAAACACCACAAGACCACACCACGAATGATATATTGGTCAAACGGGACGGTATCCAGGACGAATCCAGGTAATGATATCATATCATTTCTTTCCAGCAACTATTCCTTTGATGATCACAGTTTTGCTTTCCATGACATAATGGAGAATGAGGTGTATAAAACACTTCTCTCAATAAAATCCAATGCGGTTGGTGCCGATAATATCAGCATCATTGCGGAAAAATATCAAATAATCCCGTTACCAACTACCGCAAATCCCCAGAGTATCAATGACCTTCGCCTCCTCTGTGCAATCTCAAAAACGGTGGAAAAAATCATGAACTTTCAAATGCGCAATTATCTTGATACATTCAATATACTGCCTCCTACTTAGTGAGGTTTTCGAGCTGAACATAGCTGTACAACACTGTTGAAAGTTATGGACGATATTCATGCTTCGGTTAATAGTAATGATTTGTGTTTACTTGTATTGTTAGATTATTCAAAAGCTTTCGACACGATTAGTCATCAGCTTTTACTTAAAATTTACTTTACTTACTTAAAATATCTAGATTTTAACCCAACCTAGTTGAACTCATGAAAAACTATCTTAGTGATCGCTCTCAGTGTGTTATATTAAACAAAATCAGATCAGGTTTTCTTACTACTCGGAATGGTGTCACGCAAGGGTCCGTCCTAGGGCCACTTTTGTTTGTATTATATACCTACCAATTCCCTTCGTTACACAAACATACATAGTTACGCTGACGATACGCAGATATACATGCATTTGGAGGAATTTTCTGTAGATGATAGTTTCTCAAAAATTAATATAGATTTGAAAAGTCTGACTGTACTGACGGAAAAATATTGTCTGTCTGTGAATCGAAAAAACGTTTGTCATGTTTTTGGGAGGTCAGCACCTAGGAAAAAGTGCTTGAGTAATATAAGCATCACTATCGATAACGTGTCGTTACCAATAAAAGGCGTAGATGATAACATGTAAAACCTTGGTTTGCTGATGAATCCGTCGCTAAGATTTTCATCGCATGTCTCACTGATCTTGAAACGAGGGTATTGTAACCTCAAAACAATCTACCGTAACCGTGAACTACTGAATCGACAATCTAAGTAAATTCTTTGCGATGTACTTGCTTTATCCCATGCGAACTATGCTGATGTGGTGTACGGTCATTATCTGTTACAAACCGATAAGAGAAGACTGCAAGTATCACAGAACTCATGCGTCAGATTGATCACTGGTCCGCGGAGACGGGATCATGTGACACATCACTTACCAAGTCTGGGTTGGCTGAATATGGAAAACTGGCGTATCTGACATGCATGCACTCTATTTCACAAAATAATAAGTCACATGAAGCCTGCTTATCTCTACAAAAAACTCAGGTTTCGGACCGACGTTCATAATCTTAATCCGAGATTCAAGAACTTACTCACTCCCCCTACCACAAAACATTCTATTATCGTTGATGGTTTTCTTATTACATAACCTGTCCCTTCAACAAATTACCTAACGAACTAAAGAATTCTAGTTATATTATATTAAAAAAGGACATGAAACATCTTTTGCTTATGAATGGAATTCCTAGCATGCTGAATTTCAAGTGTTACTGTGAATCAAGTGTTGAATCGATTTTTTCTCTCTTTTCTCTCTTTATTATAGTATTATACATACAGAGATATATATGCAATCGAGTGTGTATGATATCAATCTAAAGGGGGAAATTCGTAGACAGAACACTCAAAAAATGGGGGCAAACTGCGGACACGTGTTTCTGGCTATTGGCCTCATCAGCGCGGTGCAGCCAATTGCAAAGATGGACAACAACTGGTTACCAAAAATGAAAAATATCACATATGCGCGGTGTCACCAACAGGAGCTAACTGCACATTTGTGGTTTCAATTAGAAGACCTAACATTCCCAGGCGTCATCTAACATCACCACGTAGGCAGCTATAGCTACCTGCGTGACTTCCGGGTCCAGGATATAAATACAGAGATATAGATGTTATCGAGTGTGTATGATATAAATCAAAAGGAGGAAATTCGTGGACAGAACACCCAAAAAATGCGGCAAACCGCGGACACGTGTTTCTGACTATTGGCCTCATCAGCGCGGTGCAGCCAATTGCAAAGATGGACAACAACTGTTTAACAAAAATGAAAAATATCACATATGCACGGTGTCACCAACAGGAGCTAACCGCACATTTGTGGTTTCAATTAGAAGACCTAGCATTCCCAGGCGACATCTAACATCACCATGTAGGCAGATATACCTGCGTGACTTCCGGGTCCAGGATATAAATACAGAGATATAGATGTTATCGAGTGTGTATGATATAAATCAAAATGGGGAAATTCGTGGACAGAACACTCAAAAAATGGGGGCAAACTGCGGGCACGTGTTTCTGGCTATTGGTCTCATCAGCGCGGTGCAGCCAATTGAAAAGATGGACAACAACTGGTTACCAAAAATCAAAAATATCACATATGCGCGGTGTCACTAACAGGAGCTAACTGCACATTTGTGGTTTCAATCAGAAGACCTAGCATTCCCAGGCAACATCTAACATCACCATGTAGGCAGATATACCTGCGTGACCTCCGGGTCCAGGATATAAGTACAGAGATACAGATGTTATGGAGTGTGTATGATATAAATCAAAAGGGGGAAATTCGTGGACAGAACACTCATAAAATGAGAGCAAACCGCGGACACGTGTTTCTGGCTATTGGTCTCATCAGCGGGGTTGCAGGTTTTGAGGGCTATTCAAAGAAATATCTTTTTTTTGTCAAGCTTTCGGTGGTACTCACCACCTTCCTCAGAACAATAACGTGAGATTGGGAACGAAAATAAGTATCTCTAGAAAACATGAAACATTTATTTTTCTGATAGAAGTCAACTTGCCAAGTTTTTTATGTCAGTGTTGGTGGTTTGACCAATCAACCGACAACTGCGGTAGCAGAAGCTAACCTGAAATGCAAGTTGACTTGGGTGTCACACCAATAGATGTTTCCACTCATGTCTCGCTTGCGTTTACGCAATTAAGTACTTTTCTTGGTTGTTCACTTTTTGTTTTCAATCGAGGACCTCCTGCCCGGTACTGACAATGCCCAGTAGGCTGAAACAGCTGTCTACCGGTGGCTCTTTGTGTTTTGTTTCCTGTCAATAAAAACAATTATCATTATTATTATATTTAATTCATCGGTTCGTCACGTGTGACGAAAAATGGATCATCTGCGACAACAATAGACTTTCAGAGCAGTGGTTGGACACCAATAACTTCCTCTTCGGTAAACCCTCCTTCAATCAGGAACAGAGAAAAGCGGTGGTAGTGATAAATCTAATATGATAACACATATTGACCTAATAAATTGCTAGAAAGCGGATCCATCTGGAAATTACAAAATATATATATATATATATATATATATATATAGAAATCTAATATACCAACATATTTTTTCCATAAAAACAGATTGCGTACCAGAAACAATATTTTCCAACCGGCGTAATATAAACTCGCCTATCAAAACCTCTAATCGCGTATTAATCTCACTAGTTCTGAACAACAGATCATTAAACTAAGTCATTATCTGAATAATACTGTTGGGAGTCTCCGAGACAAGTTAAAAGCCACAATAATTATCTTTGTAAGTTCACAAGATAAGGACTGCAATATTCTTTGAACTTTCCCTGAGAAAGAGATCTTCAGGGAGATACATGCGATTAGTGCTACATTAACATTACTTATTCTATGTGAATCCTCTGCCTCTCTTTATATGCTTTTTACCCACGAAATCTAATTATAAATTCTATTATTCTCTAGCCGTATATTTTCTCATACAAATTTCAAACCTCGATGTACAGTTTTTAATTGCCCGTTGGAAGAGTGCAATAAGCGATACATCAACGCTGAATTGGAGTTTCTTTCTACCGAACAAAGTATTAGGCATTTCCAAATGAATAATTGACAGACACATAGATTTTTATTCAGGTCGACATCAGTATTACAAAGTTAATATAAACACATATTAAGTAAACGATGTAGAATATGCTATTCCTAGTAGTCTGAGGTTACCTAAGCTAAGCTTTTATTGTGCCCCTCAGGCTGCTAAATTTCATCTGAACATAAAAGATTCAGGTATATAGCAATATACTAAAAAGGTTCCTTGGTTTTGGAAAACAGTTTGAATTGAGACATGTAGGTAGATTCTACACTGATGGAAGTTTCAGATTCAGTCGTTCTCAAAAATATTTTTCAGTTGATGATTATAATGGTTTTTAATTAATAGTTCCATTTCTTTTTTAAATTCATTGTGGCATTTGATATTTTTTATGTATTGGTAGCTGATTGTATAGTTGAGGACCAAGGTAAGTGATGAATTTCTGATTGTGAGTCAATCTGCAATTTTCAATTATTGAGATATCAAAGAAGTGAAATGTCGAAGCCGAAGATGATTATTTCTAGGTCCTTCGAATATTTTTTTCATGAATAAAATACAAGCATTACAGAAAAAGTTTAATGGCGCTCTTAGAGCGATGCCTGTGTGAAAGTGAATCACTACATTGGATTTTAATTGGTGGAGATCAAATACATTGGGGAAAATGTTCTCAGGAAGTTTATTCCATATAAACGCAATTCTCTAAATGAAAGAATCCTTAATCAGTGAAGTTCGAGGTGTACTGAGTTGAACCTCAAAACGATGAGCAGCCACAGTCTGTTGCAAATCTCCAACGTTTCTTCGATGTTCCAGACTATCAAGGTTGCAAGTGATGTTCGCGTTTCCAATTGAGCGACTGGCTCTTTTCTGGATGGATATCCTATCTCTAAGAACCATCAAGTAATTAATAATTTTTTATATTGTCTTAAATTCGATCCAGGATTCCAGCAATCTTTTTTAGCAGTTTTGTAGGACTGAGGTGCTCTGATATTCTAGACAGCTGTTCGAAGAGTGTCTTCACGTTTGAAAAGCGACTTTTGTTTCTGTTTCTCACTATTACCTTCAACTACAAAGTTTATTTCATTCGACCCAAATTGCAACGTCGAACATGAGTTTGATTTCGTCTTGATTATTTTCAATTTGCCTCAATTGAATTTATCCTGAGTTGTCTGAATTTGCCCTAATTTGCCTGGGAAAATTCTTCAAATTTGGAATACTTCCTGCTTGGTGATTATCAAAATTCCAAATTGAATCAGGCACGAAAATACCTTTTTGAAGTTCCTTCTGAAGGTGAATAAAAGAATTGGAATACTTGACACAAGTTTGTCTTCATAACCGTAAAAATGAATAAACCAAACACAATGAACAATCAATATGGAATTCAGATAGCTGTCAGAATGTTGGATTTCATTCACAGAGTACTGGTACAGACTGTTCAGAAGAATCCTACAGTTGTCAGAATAGTTGATACAAGAGTCTACTCGAGTCTACTCGATCACGAGATGACAGTTTCCATTCCTCCCAACTAGACTTTCACAAGCACTGAAAAATATTTTGGAGTGACTTTTCGATATTCAGGGTGATTTTTTGCTGGCTATCAGGCAGTGGACAGCCCACAGGCCGGAGCCAATTTGGAACAACACTCCAGGTCACACAAATTCCAAAAACACTGGATAATAATAATCGATCCCAGTTATTGTACCAGGACCGCTTCACACAACTAAGAAGAAGCTCCAACACACACAACACGTACCAAGAATCATACTACGCAAGAGTCAAGAAGAAGTATACTAACTTTCCAATTTGGATTCAAGAACATTTTCACCACTCGAAACCATTAACAACTCGAAGTGTAGTAACCTAGATCGAGACACATTTTTGTTAAGCTCAGAAAGCTAATATATTGTAATGCTGGCAAATATCATCCTCTACAAAATAGCTCATGTACATGGAACTGAATAATTAATCACACTGAACTTGATATAGTTTTTCGAATTATTCTTTCAGTTGCAATTGGAACTATTTGATGACAACCAAGATAGAGGTTTTTCATCAGGATCTGAACACTCTGAAGGTTTTTTAATTGAAGGTTGAATTATTTACAAATGAACAGATCTGGATGATTTGATGAAAGAACTGATATCGTTAAAAAAAACTAATCAGTACAGTTTATTGTATGATTTTCACTATAAGGGTTTTACAAAAACCGCAACATGTGTTTCGCTATAGAATAACTTCTTCAAGCGTTTACGCTTTGTATAGAATAACTTCTTCAAGCGTTTACGCTTTGTATAGCGAAACACGTGTCGCGGTTTTTGTAAAATCCGAATAGTGAAAATCATACAATAAACTGGGTTGATTAGTTTTTTTATTATGGGTTTTCATCAAGTATCGGCCAGTTCTAATCAATGATATCGTTGATATAAACATTTCCATCATTGATAGAAAACAAAAGAAGATCCAGTGCAAAGCTTTGGAGCACACCATGTTCAGCCAACATTGAGTAAGACGTTGAATGTTTGTAGAAAAATTTCTTAGATTCGAAAAAAGGAAAGTTGAGGGATTTTATCCTCTGAAATTCCATGAGAATGGTATATCTATGCTCAAATTTATTATTGAATGAAATTAACTTCTTCAAACCAAATAATTTAATCACATATAGTCAGTGGACATACTTGAAGATTGGTTATAACACAAATCATTTTGAGAAACAATTCGATCACGCCAGTCTCAACTCCCTACACTATAGGTTAATGAACTGACACCTATCAGAAAACAACTACTTCCCTGACTAATACCACAAAGGGCGTCGGATTATATCTGACAGGCGTTACAACTGCCATAACAGATTTTCATCTATTGAAACACACTTGCAGACCGGTTTTGTGCTGTTTGGCCACTCGTCAGTGCAAGGTAGTGTCTATCATCAACATAACGTCGATGATCGAGTCGAGTTGGTGTTGCTAACCGCATATGCAGGAATAATTTTAGTGAAGAATCCTGCACTGACACTTGTCGAATATAATCTAACGTCCTTCGTGGTATTAGCCAGGGGAGTAGTTATTTTCTGATAGGTGTCCATTAACCTGATTTTGCCACTCATTGATTCTTATCACATTTTACTGAACAGATATTACATTTCAATTTTGTTTCAGATTCCTTGTGAGAAGTAACTGACGAAACGGAGTGAAAATGACGTTACTAAGGAAAATTTTTTGTGGTAAGTTCCATTCTAATAGGTACCTTTTGACATATGCTGAAAATACACATCAATGTCTTTTTATTTTACAGTTATACATTTTTCTGATCATGATATGTCTTGACATAATATTTTATCGACATTTAGTAGCCTTCAGCCTTTCAATGAATAACTCTTTCGAGAAAAATTATAAATAATAATTCGTATCAAATTGAAATGAATCTCTCTGTGGTATAGGTTTTGTCTAAATTTAGGTCTAACAACTCAAATTGGTGTTGATTCAATAATGGGAAGTCAGTGTTGAATGACTGGAATAATTCGATCTGTTCAGAACAATGTTTGATTTTCTCTCAACATTAAAAATATAATGTTGTCCTATGAAATGGATTCATTTCACTTCACCATATTCGTTGTAAACAATAATGAAAAAAAATAATAATTGTACTCAATAATAGTAGCCGTAATAATAAAGCTTCAACTCCTCAAGGTAATCAATAACGATAATAAAGTAGATTATAATTTGCAACAAATATTTTGGCAAATGAAATTTTGAGGTTTTCAAATCGGAAAAAGATGAGTTTTTGGTTTTTTTGATATTGAAAAAAATTACTCTAATGCAAGTTAACTAAAAATGAAAAAACTTAAATTCTTCTTATTTACACTTTCATTTGAGAGTTATATTCTTCATGATATTATTGAACTCATACAATAAACTGAAAGATTCAGTTGGTCGAAGAAATATTAATTTTTTTACAATACATTTCCAGTAACAAAATAACTCTGATAATGAGTAATAATTGGATCAACCAACTCAAAAAATTCAAGATCCTTCATTTACGAACTTGATATTCATCCAAAATATACTATATCTAATGTCATTTCCACTGACAGAGCTCAGAATCAGTTTTCAGAGTCACAAAAGTAGTCTATCCTATTTTTGAAACAATGAATATTTCACAGAGGCCCTTTTTGGCTTCAGGTCAAAACTGCCTACAACACACGCTATCAACAAATTAATTGAATTGAAAACGTTATCACTTTAAAAACATGAATTCTCACATAACAGCTTGATGAACTTGACCAAAGTTTTTGACTGCATTAGCTATGACAGTCTGTTACAGAATTCAGATTTTCACAACTTCCATAGCGATAGTATTGAATTGATACGCTCATATAAATGCAACAGACTTCGATATGTCAAAACTTATGTTGGTGTATCCAGCTCACTAGCCATTAATGTTAACGATCTACCGACTGCCTCACTAAACAGCAAACACGCTGACGATACAACTGAAATACATTCAAATAAGAACCTACTTTATTCTACTTAAACCTTCAAGAACTGGTTCAGTCTTATGATTGATTTATGAAGAACAGACTCCAAGTGAATAGTTAAAAACCTGATAATACATTATTTCCACTGAAGACTATCACTTCGAACAAGATCCTGTGATATCTCTTAAATATCCTCTAGACCCAAAACTGACGATGTACACGGTTTGTAGAGAAGAGCCATGAACATTTTGAAGAATGTTAATTACAGAGACGAATGCTGAGAAGCCTACAAACACGTGAATATAGTAACAGTTTCCTGTATTCATATTTGTCACTGCTAGCTCCACATACAAAATATCGAGCACCATCAATTTATTCACGCTGTTTTTCACACTGTCAAACAATACTTCATCAAACAACGGACCATCACAAAATTTACAAAACCTGAAATGACAACAACTACCAGCATGCTCCCAAATTCTTAAACGCACTTTCTCTCTAATTTACGTCAATCAAACAGATGGGTTTGATTGCTAAAAATCTTGGCGTAACCATAGATAGCTCTTTATCTTTCCTTGAACAGGTGATAAATTTTCAAAATATCATTCTTCAAACTCAAATCGCTATACAAATTCAAGTATCAGTTAACAGAAGAAATGAAACTCAGGTTAGTTGAAACTCTTATTTACCCCCATATCAAGTATTGTTGTTCGGTGTATTACAATTTTTTGCCGCAATATAACAAGCAGAAGTTACAACGTATACAAAATGCTTGCATGCGATTCGTATGCTTTATACCATATATGCTTTTGTAAGTAATTTTTTAAAGTTCCGACAGAAAACAGCTGTAGAGCGTTAATGAAACCCTATGAAGAATGTATCTCTATGTTGCTATTGAATATTCAATCAGTACGTAACAAAATAGATGATCTGTACATTTCTTTATAAAGTCAGGATTTTCCAAGTATTGTAATGTTGACTGAACATTG
>WOGM01000666.1:0-11702 GCA_015342125.1 Leptinotarsa haldemani | reverse complement strand
TGGTTACGAAGACTTTTAGGAACAAAAGTTATATGAAGTACTGGTGATATTTTGACCCCATCTATACATTCCCGAGAGGAAAATAGGAAGTCCAGGGACAGCCTGTATATTATAATGTATGTAATGCACAGATCCGGGTGGATGTCTAAGAAAGCAAACAAAAAAGGGGGGAAACTGTCAAGATACTTATCTAAACGAGGTTGTTGTAATCTGTGGTTATACTCTTGTAATTAAAGTCAACTGTTGTGACATATCTCTACGATAAACTGAAATTTCGACCTAACTTTCAAAGATTGATCTCGACGTTTGAAGGGCTTCTAACGCCCCCTCTGCATAAAACCGAACAATATAAAAGGTCTAATAGTTATTACATCTTTAAAATATACAATGAAATTCCAAACAATTTGAAAGAGATAAGTTCAAAAAGTATTTAAAAAATGATATTTCTGACGGAACAGAACCCTCGCATTAGTTTAGTGATGAACACATTCTAATTTTTTTTAATTTTTCCATTATATGGCGCGTTATGAGATTGAGTGGAAGAGCAACTTGACTGAATATGTGTATTCATAACTTGACAAAATTTTATAAAACAGTGAACTATGCTTTCTAAGCCAACGAACCATAAAATTTCATTTAAAAATAAAGATGTTATTATTATAGGCGATGATGTTTTGGTCTCCATCATCAGGATTGATCTGAAATAACACTGACCCAATACCCATATGGCTGGCGTTTGCTTGAAGAATATATCCAAGTTTAGAAATTGGCCTTGCGAACTATAAGGGATGCGATACTATTTCTTTCCCTTATGAGCTCTCTATCTATTATGTCGGAAACTGGAGCCGTTACTTCTGCGAATCGGGAAATATATATTCTCAACCTTTCAGATGTGCCGAGAAACACTCTCAATCTCATTTTTATATCAGTAGTTGGATTTGCAAATTATTATGCATTCAAAACAGAAATTTTGAGAATGACTCCGTGCAAATAATTTAACGTAGGCATCAAATCAACCGTCTGTCTGAGATCCGTAAAATCCGACTCTCTAGTTTATTTGAAATAATCACCATAGACAGAAATTAAGAAAAGATATATTTATATAACATCAAAATACTTCGTTATATTGATATGTAAGTGCATGTATACCGAATTAAATATCTGATTTAAAAATATATTCATATACATACAACATTAGAAAGAATCATTTTACAATTACACGAGTTATTTCCTTCTCAATCAACTTCCAATTTTTTGAAGGTCCCTTCTACTCCAAAGACATCACTAACACTTTTAGGATTCCCAGGTCTTTTCGACTCATCTACTACTTGGGAATCTTGGAATTTGAAAAACGCTGAATTATCATTAATCTGGGCTTTATATATTTCTGAAAAATAATTGTGAATCAACTTTTTCAGGATAATACTGTGTAATAGAATTTTCACCTTGTAAAATCTGCAGAGATTCACAAGATCCACCGTATTCCTGAGGTAAATTATCCCTTGGTATATACTTATATACAGAATCTAAATCGGTATGTAATACCATCTGAAAAAAACAAGTTATTGCATCAGAATAATATGACATTAATCCTTGGTATTTGATTAGGTGAATTACAAATGTTTGCTAATAACACCACTTCTATTTACAATGAAAATAATGTGCAAGAAATTAATATTATTATTTCAAAAGACCTTGTCCAAATATCATTATGGCTTCATATCAAAAAGGTCTAAATCAATTGATTCAAAAGATCCAATTGAATTTCATAATGAAAATATTGAATACCTTCTCTCCTAGTGCGTAATTTCTTGGTCTCATTCTAGATGAAAATTCATCGGGTAAACAATATATTGAAACAATTAGAAATAATATATCTCCTATGATGGAATATTGGAATTTAATTCGAAATAATAAATTTTGTACCATAAAAATACTTCAAATTGATTCATTTTTCATTAGTATTTTCAAAAATTCAATATCCGATATCAATAAGTTTAATGGCAACAAATTCCTTATTGAAAGCAATTAAAAAACTCCAAAGCAAAATTATAAAGTGTATATTCAAGTTAAACTACAAGGAGCCATAATCAACTTGAATATACCAAGTATGTCTATGAGATTTGTCATTCTCACATACATTCAAATTATTTACCTTTATTCATTTGGTCAAAAATAAGCTAAAACATTCAAATCTGACTTTCAAATTAATGGTAACCAACATAACTGTTTGACAAGATAGTCAGACAATATGAAATTATTGAAAATAAAAACAAATGTGTAAAAAACGATTTATTATAAACTTAGCAAGTTTTACAACGGGTCGTCACCTGAAGACGATACTACAAATCGAAACGTCGTGAAAAACTTGGCTTGGAATCTTGGAATTTTTAATATTTAATTTTGATTTCTCGTTAATAATTTTTAATCTTCAGCTCGTGTTAATAGTTCAATTTTTGATTGTTGCTTCTATTTTATTTAATTGTAATTTCAATTTTATTTGCTCAATATTATTGTTATTTTTCAGCAAATCTTTTTAATTTTTTTATAGATTCTTGCAGGGATTTCTAATCAATTTATATCATATCAGACAATGGAAGATCGAACTGATGAAATGCAGAAAGAGCATGTCTATTAACATGCGCTGATTTTTCTATAAAAATTAGAAATTGTAGAATGGAGAAGAAGCTATTTAAGATACATAAAGAAAGCCAGAACACTGGGTAAATCTATTTTTCATTTGGATGAAACATGGACATCAGTCACATAGGCAGCAGTGAGGGTTTCGTGAAAGATGGATTGATGCTGTTTGAATCGAAGAGAAATGGTGATTACTATCAAGAAATGGATGCCATAATATTTGAAGAATGGTTTGAAAATATACTTGTAAAACTTCCGTAGGGATCCGTAGTAGTAATGGATAACGCAAGTTACCACAGTAGAGGAGTCGAGAAGCTGCCGACATCGTGTTGGAGGAAGGCAGATATTACTGAGTGGTTACAAATGAAAGCTGATCGTTTCGAATTAATCATGCTGAAAGCAGAGCTCTTCAACCTGGCTAAACGTCTTAAGTCAAAATTCGTCAGTTATGTCACCGATGATTTGGGGAAGAAATGTCGGTGCTTTGGTTACCGCTTTATCACTCTGGATTGAATCTAATAGAGTTGGTTTGGGCTCAAGTTAAAGTATTCATCGAGAAAAATAAAAAGACCTCCAAACTGTGTGAAGTAAAGAAATGCCTATACAGCAAACAGTCGACCAAGAAGCTAGGGAAAAATGTATCCACAAAACAATCAGAATCGAAGCAAATACCTGGGATCTGGATGATCGCATAGATTCATTATCAGAAAAAATAATTCCAGTTGTCATCAATAATAATGAAACTGATTCATTCAGTGAAGAATCACTCAAAAAATCGTTTAATTAGCTTTGTTATGATTTAAATAGGTTGGAATAAGATGATACATTATATGCAAAATTTCATAAATTCAAATTAATGACAAATTATACTTTTTTTTTCAAGAAGATAATTTATCAAATGCAGTAATTCTTTTACCTTTCTATATTTGTATTTATTTTTAAATTTAATATTCTGATTATTTTATAGATTTGTAGAAGGTAACAATTCTAAATAAAAAACGCAAATATAAATTGTCTCCAGAATAAAATATTTGAACAAAATTAGATTTTACGATATTTCAATTATCTTTGCATCATTCAGAATATATCATTGGAAAATTTATATTAATATCCCCAGTCCTACGCCTATTAGTTTTTGGGCGGGCTGGCTGTCGTTGTTCGTCTTTCACTGCCTGAACCACTGTGCATGCTGTTTTGGCAAGTGCATTGGCTTGGGATGTGGGGGTTGAGCAAACCGGTCATCGGATGCCTGCTTCCACGTAGCCCCGCTGGATACGGGAAATGGGAATGACAGAATCACTTGTGGTTCTGTTATTCCCTAACTAAATGGCATCCCAACGATGGCTCAATCCTAAGGTGTGTGTATCCGTGCCGAGTGCCTATCAGCTAAGCCTATCAGCTGTCTCTACGAAACCTTCGAGATATCGGGCGCTCTCTCGACGTAGCATCGCCTTGTCACGGTAATGTGGGGCTCTGCCGTGATTGACTTTCTATCCCTAGCTACTCGTGGGACTTTTTTAGATCAGGAGCGAGTCTACAGAGGAGATGGATGTCGAATTAACGATTCCAACTGACCTCCCTGTAAATTTAGTTCGGTAGCGAACTTACAGAGGAGATGGATGTCGAGCTGACGACTCCAACGGACCTCCCTGTAAATTTAGTTCAGGTACGAGTCTACAGAACAACAGAGGAGAAGGATGTCGAGTTTACGGCTCCAACTGACCTCCTTGTAAATTTAGTTCAGGAGCAAGCCCACAGAGGAGATGGATGTCGAGTTTACGACTCCAACTGACCTCCCTGTAAATTTAGTTCGGTAGCGAGCTTACAGAGGAGATGAATGTCGAGTTTACGACTCCAACGGACCTCCATGTAAATTTAGTTCAGGTACGAGTCTACAGAACTACAGAGGAGAAGGATGTCGAGTTTACGACTCCAACTGACCTCCTTGTAAATTTAGTTCAGGAGCAAGCCCACAGAGGCGATGGATGTCGAGTTTACGACTCCAACTAACCTTCCTGTCAATTTAGGTCAGGAGCGAGTCTACAGAGGAGATGGATATTGAGTTTATGACTCCAACTGACCTCCCTGTAAATTTAGTTCAGGAGCGGGTCTACAGATGGATGTCGAGTTTAAGACTCCAACTGACCTCCCTGTAAATTGTTCAGGAGCGAGAATCTTCTCAATTGCCCAACTCCTGATCCAATAACTGCACCTGAATAAAATAAAGGTTTGATGGTGCAGCCAGGAAACGACTGAGTCGTCTCCTCAAGTGCGGGGTACCTTACAAAACCGCCATCCACCAAATTATTGAGCGGCGTACGCAGAATCTGTCTCAGGTGGAGGAACAAACCCCCCATGAGCAGGTTGGCAAACGTTTGCACTCAAGTGATGATTCACCAAAATCAGAGGCGAAAAAGTCCTGCACGGCTGAATCTAAGGCATCGTCAGGTGTAGCTGACGTGCAAAAACCCTCATATGTGCAGGTTGTCGCAGATATCAAGGTGGGAATATTCAACTTGACTATTCGACTACTTCATCACCGATGAAACATCAGTCCCTATACTTTGTGCCAGCCCCGGTAGGGTTCCAATCAGGTTTTTAGAGTTTGCCAAAGCCGTACTCTTACCATCTGACCTGAAAGACCACTCACCATCCAAACTAATCGGCTTCGTTGAGAAGCTGGGTTATTTGGCCGAGTGTGAGCCACAATAAACCCTATCGGGTTGCGGTGGAGGGCCGAATGGACCCACTCATTTTGGACCTAACCTAACATACGCCAATTAATACTATGTATCTTTTACGCAATATGACAAAAAGTGTCGGCCGCCTCTTTTGACACTCTTTGGCGCAAGTCACTATTCCAATGGCTCGTTAGCGGCGTCCTCAAGGGGCATATCGGCTAGAAATATCTCAGTAATTTTGTGAATGAATTGCAGTGTCACTTGCTTGAGACGACTACGTTGCTTTCTTTGATGTACCGGCATGTGTGTATTCTTGAAATTCTTTCATTCTCAGACAATACCGAATGGACTATAGTCGGGCATGTATAGTATTTACTTCTTTGAAACTGCAACCCGATAACACCGCCGGGGAGCTCCCAACCGCCTCTACCTCTACTGCATGAAGAAGTACCGTCTTGCTACCCCACCCTTCAGATGTCACTGATAATAATGAAATACAGCTAGCTGTATTCTCCATACAATTTTTGAATAAAATAGTCCATTTTCTGGGAATTCAGCTTCCACTTTCTAAGATTCTTGTATCAAAAATTGACCTCTTTAGAAAAATTTGACATGTTTTTGCATTTTACCGACATGTTTTCTCCCAACCTGTAATACTTTGCAGTACGTTTTCGATGGATCATCTGGTAGGTATTGCTTGAAAATATTGATAATTGTTTCATTATAAACACGGTGTTTTTATTCGCATTATGCATAACTGCTTCATTTTCAGTAGGTATAACTTGAGAAATTCTTACATTCTTCGATTATTGAAATATCATATTTTACCAGAAAAAATATTATTTCATTTATTCTTGGATCTTAATTTCAGTAAAGTTGTGATGCACTGTTTGGAACTTTTGGTGTAGTAATTAATATTACTGGAGTTCTTTTTTCCAATATCAAACCGTTATTTTGATACTTCGAAACGTGTTTCGAACACCAAGTGATCATCTTGAAGAGGAAGAGGTGTTGGGAAAAAACTCCAGAAATATTCAATAAAGTTGCTACTAATATGCTGTGTAGAATGGAAAAATAATAACAAAGTTACCAACGGTACGCACTTCTAGTGACAATGAAGATTGATGAATAATCTGGAATATTCAATGGGAACTCACCGAATCAAATAATTCTTTTTTCATGAAAGGTTTCATTAGGGCTAATAGTTTATCCATGAATGGGACAATATTGAAAAATTGTAAACTCTTCAACCTTATCGGCATCCCTTCCTGAAACAATATATTTTATGTAAAAATGACAGATACACTAAATCTAAATATCAGATACGCTAAATCAATTTGAAAACTTTTCATTTCTCTCAACTCAACGTTACTGAATGTTAATAATAATTGGATAGGCTGTTGGAGTGTCCAGGTTGCAAGATTATGAGTCACACGCGAAAATAATTTTCCTTAAAGAAGGAATTTCGATATACATGTACTGGTCAAAAAATAAAGTGAATATTCAGGCCACGTTACAGTTGTTTAGCATGTTTATTTTGTTGATGACAGGCAAAAAAGTAGGAAGTGTTTTGCGTGTTTGACGATTTTCTGGTATCGAAAAACATGGATTAAAGAATTTGCATAAAATCTTGTGTAGAAAATGAGTCAGAAAAATGTTAACAAGCGGTTCAAGCTTTTCACAGAAGGTCTAGAAGATGTGAATAACGACCCTTGCTCAGGATGCCCCAGTACATCAATTACCGATGAAAATGTTGAAAAAGTGAAGAAAATTGTTGAGTCACTATTAAAGAAGTTTCTGAGGATGTCGGCATATCGATTGGCATATGCCATGCAATTTTTTCGGAAATTTTGGGCATGAAGCGTGTGGCTGCGAAGTCTGTTCCAAAATTGCTGAATTTTAACCAGAAAAACAGTCGCATGAGCATCGCTCAAGAATTGTGGAATAAAGTAAATGGCAATATAGATTTGCTCAAAAGGGTTATAACTGTTGACGAATCATGGGTATATAGTTATAAGGCATCGAAACCAATGTCCAATCGTCACAATGAAAGAGCCTAGGAGATCCGAACCGAAAAAAGCACACCCAAGTTCCATCAAAAGCAAGGTTTTGCTCACTGTTCTCTTCGATTACTATGGCGAAGTACATCAGGAGTTCTTACTACGTGGTCGAAAATAAGAAGTATTATTTTGAAGTTATGCGCCGCTTGGGAGAAGCAATACAAAGAAAACGTGCAGTATTGTGGAAAAACAATTCCTGGCTTTTGCATCACGATAATGCACTTGCTCACTAGTCATAATTTTTTCGGAGAAAAACAACACCGTAATCATGCCTCAGACACCATATTAACCAGATTTGGTCTACGCGATTTTTCTCTGTTTTGCGACATTTTGCATTTTGCGACAATTGGGGAGATACAAATCGAAACGCCCAGAGAACTGAAAGTCATACAAAAAAATTTGTTACTTCACTTGTTACTCGTACTAATTACTACCTTCCCGATCTTCCATTACACTTTGAATTTATCGAAACTATGCAATAGAGGATCCAATGTAGATGACAACTCGAAGAAAATATCTCAAGTAGTGGGTAGAATAAGATTCAAACACTATGATGAGTAATTGTGGGGAGTTGTATAATTTCCAACGATAAAAAAACTACAATTTGAGCTCTAGCTCTATTTGAGCTCTAGCTTTATTTCAACTTTATTCAACCAAATAGCCAGGGATAACCGATATCGTTTATATCCAGTAAGGAGTCCAGTACCTAAGGTATCGATACCGTAAGTTCACAAAAGTAAGTATATAATAGGACAAGATATATGTGGTAAAAAAATTGATTTAGTTTTAGCCAGAAAAACAGTATGAATAACGATACAGCTCACTTGTGATAGTTATTGTGTTTTCCACCCTGGGTACAGCTTCGTAGGAGAATGTTGTCTCGTCGAGAGCGTAGCAGGGTAGGCCTAGGTGTTCGAACAAAGCATCCAAAATATTTGTTACATAATCACTTCGACTGAATCCCTAAATTGGGGAGTGATTGCGCTCCTGGATGACTTATTTTCCAACCAATTATCTAGGCTTGGGTGATGAATACTACCCTGGGATATCTTCAACTAGATATTTGTAGGGTAGTTGATAAGTTCTCGTAACGTAAAATAACGAGTAGCTAAAGCGAAAAAAAGGCCCTAAAAAGAACATATTCATGAAAAGTTTGACCGGGTTCACATAAATTTGAATGTAATACATGCAAAGGCTGATAAAACCTACCTCGATGATGTGTGGCCTTGAGTAGTAATTATTCAATGTGAATTTAGCAAACTTGTGTAATTTGGGAACAAATCTTGAAATAGAGGACCTTCCTTTGACTAACTTTTCCGCAAAATAACAAGAGTTTCGAAGAAAAATTCGCAAACAAGCGATACATGACTTTCCAATCTTTCTAGCACACCAAAAAACACATCATTCTCCTCAACTCTCCTTTTTTTTCATATTTAACAAAAAACCCGCTTGTTTTCAATGTTTTTCATTAGTGACACTCTTTATATTCCAGGTTGGGAACCCTGATTATATAATGAAGTGACCGTGTAGTTCTATAAACCTTCTGATGACAAGCAGAAGTGAAGTTATATTATTTTGTTATGAATTCCCAAAATGATGAAAACAATTAGTAAATGGCCATTATTTTGGCTATCTATTCCAAAGCAGATCAACATACCTGACGATGAACCCTACCCGTACTATCACCTCGCTGGACTCGTCTTTGGTACACGTACTGAACGAAAAATTGTTATACCATTCATAATTGATAGATATTTCTGTTTTAGCCATAGAAATATCAGCTTATCCCTGTTCTGAATATACATATTTTATAAAAAGTAGAAAGTGAATAATAAAATTCAGTGAGTAGAAATAAAAAAGACTTTATCCTTTTTCTTATTTTTACTGCTATAACCTCTGGAACTAACATAACCCGTAACAAAGTCCATATCGAAACTGCTTCAAGGATTTGAAAAAACGCTGACATAAGTGTATCTCAGGGGAACATAATAGAAATCGATGAATGAATTAATTATTTTTGGAGAAAAATTTAAATTCATCTTATTGTTTGAGCAGACAGCGTATATCTTATCTTAATTTGAATGCTTTAGAAAAATATGCAGGGTAAGAGATCATTCTAATAATAAGTTTCATTTCCCAGATTTCAGAATATATGGAACAGTATTAAGTCGGCACCATTGCAAACTCTGTTATTATTGATGCTACGAATTCGGTTAAATGGACAAACTAGTATCATTTTTGATGGCCTTCTCGATGCCGAAAACAAAAAAAAATTGACCTTCGCGTTCAAAATATTTCATAAAATGATATTTTTTTAAATGGAACACCCTAAATTTTATCATGCATTTCGATTCGTAATAACATTTTCAACAACAAAGTTCATATTACCTTTCTTCCTAAAGTTGAAAATGACCAACTTAAGCGAATATATGTCTTTCTTTCAATAGTACAAATGAAGAGCTATAAAATATCAAGTAAATATTTGAAAACACCACCTTCTTGTTGAACATATCTACATTTGGTTCCTTTTCTTAACACTACCTATTGCTTTCAACACCACTCCGTCATCAATTCTATTAATTATAGTTTTTAGTCCATCTATATTATTATGTTTGACTTTGTTCACCTCATTTTTCAGAAATCCTCAAAATTAAAAATCTAGAGGTGTCATGTCTGGTGAACGGGAAGGCCATTTAACGGGACCATTTGTAGCAATCCATCTGTTTCCAAAACAGTCTGGCAATATTCTTTTTACGCCACTGAAATTATGTGCTGGTGCTTCTATCCTGAAAATAGATCATTTGACGAGCCTCCAGAACACGCTCATCGAAAAACTCTTCCAACACTTTTGTTAATAAATTAATGTAACAGGGTCCGTTCAAAGAACCATAGTAGACAATGGACCGATAATTCTGCCTCTAAATAGACCATACCAAGATTGATCATAAATCGTCTTTACAGATTGTGGGGATGGACTAGAAATAGATTATGTCTACTCCAATAATGAAAATTATTTCTTTTATACATCCCACAATTGGAAAAATTAGCTTCATCGCTCCATATAATATTTCTATATAAGTTTGGATCTTGTCTGCATTAATTTATAAACCACAGATATTACAAAACGTTTCATCGAATCGAACACATTTTTTCCAACCGTATTAATATGACGCTAGAGTACCTATTTTCTGTACAAAAACTGCTTCAATGTTATCACTATAGCAGACATATTTTGATTTACAACATATATACGGATAGGGAAATGACTAATTTTCTAAATAAATACCAAATAGCTCAGTGGTGTCAAGTGAGTGGTACGACATGATGATCACGCGTTTAACGAGTTCAAATCCCAGCGCAATTTTTGCTTTTAGCAACAAAATATTATCATTCGTATACGTACCAAAATTGGGTGTTTGGACAATCATGAGATTTTATTTGCCAAAATGAAGAATATTTTTGTACTATAATAAATATTTCCACATAAGTCCACATAAGAAAGGTGATAGATAGATAGATCTTTATTTGCTCGAGTTACATATTATAATGTACATACAGTGCCTTCATTTCAAAATTTTCCACCCCAAGTACTTCGTTTAGCAGGGAGAATTTGTCATAGGCAAAAAACACGTCAATTTCGATATCGAGGGGGAAGTTTAAAACTAGTGCCAGTGGTATTTTAGGTTTAACCCCCTTACCCCTATCTACCCCCACTTAATAATTTTAAATGGCACCCCCTATCTTGTAACACATCATTTTAAATATCTTAAAAATCCTTACTCAACCCCGTTTAGAAAAATGAAATTGGTTGATCCGTTCTCATTAAATAGGGCAAAAAAATTAATTATAATAAAAAATAAAATAATAGCTATTGTAATTAAATAAATATACTTTACTTTATTAGGTGTTTAAAATGTTTCACCATTGGTAGCTAAGCAAAAGTACAATCTCTTCTCGAATTCCTGTCGGACTTTCGTAAATATTTCGTTATTAATTTGTCTGCATGTGTCAGTAATACTGTGTCTTAGATCTTGAATGTCCTGCGGGGGAGTTTTGTATACCATTGTCTTCAAATAACCCCAGAGAAAAAAATCCAGTGGCGTAAAATCCGGAGATCTCGCCGGTCATTCCAGAGCGCCTCTTCTGCCAATCCATTTGTCAGGATACCGTTGATCAAGCCACTGTCGGACATGCGATGCGTAGTGTGGCGGTGCGAGGTCCTATTGAAAATGTAAATTTTGTTCATCGAAGAGCGGGTTGTCTTCTTCATCAACCTGGCGTTCTAAGGACTGTGTTATGAGTGGAAAGATTACATTTTCCA
>WOGM01000665.1:0-11705 GCA_015342125.1 Leptinotarsa haldemani | reverse complement strand
ATGTTGTTGGACAACATGTATACGGCCAATGTTCCTCTTTCTGTATGATCTCAGCTTGGGACCATTCGATGTTATGTTGATGGGTCCAAACATGCTCTGCTATTCCTAATTTGCTGGTTTCCCCTCGCTGTGTGTGACAGTGCGAACATTCAATGGGGCCTCTCAGTTTCACAAATATAGGATTTTCCGCACTCACAGAGTATACGGTGAATGCAATTCTTGGAATTGCAGTTTGCGTTTGGTGGCCTGGTTTTTGTTAGGTGCGAGTTCGGCTATTTGCTGCTATAAAAAAAAATTGGTCAGAGAATTTGCTTCGAACTTTGTGTAAAAAATTAAATGAAGTGCTTGAAAATATTTGAAATATTGACAGTGGCATAAAATGATTGTTAGGTTAGGTTAGGTCCAAAGATAGTATGTCTATTCGACCCTCCACCGCAACCCGCAAGGATTTATTGTAGATCACAACTATTCACATTCTACCAAATAAACGCAGCTTCTTAACGGTGGGTGGGTGGTCTTTCAGGTCAGATGGCAAATCTTCCTATTGAGGAGAGTCGTTTTCGGCAATTTACTAACAATTTAGACGTTGCTCGGTGGGAGCCAAGAGCTTTCAACGCCGCTTGACTGTCCCAGAATATTTTTATTGACTATGAGGTTGGATTCTTTCAATCTCTCTACACACAATTCAATTGCCGATTTGTGCAATCGGCAATGTGCAAAAGTTTATATGCAGTCCATCTAGCCTCTCTTCAGAACACAGATAACTACAGCAAATATTATTCATTTTTAAACTTAACAGGGTATTTTACGATTCATTCTTTTTTTAATCATGATTGCAGCTCTTTCAAATGTGTTGATGTACCTTCAAATCAAGACTAGAACTAATTCTAAGAGCGATTCAATGACTGAATCAAGGACCCAATGCAAGGACCAATTCTAGATTTCGAGGTACAAACCGATGACATAAGATTATCACTCTCATTATTTCACAATTACTTCCAATATCTCACGTTGGTGTCGAGTCTGAAGACGCCGATGACCAGCATTCAATTCTCCAATCATTTTCAATTCCCCAATGACGTGTGCTGAAACATCACAAAGGTGTGGAGAGCCGGAAAAAGTGACAGGTTGAGGAAAGTGAGCCACGTGACTGAGTGGTCTATTTCGTTAAGGGAAACGCCTGGTCATCTGTTTGAATTATGTATGTCCACAGAAAATTCAAATCCCCCGCCACGATGTTCTGAGATGCAGAAGAGTGTGCAAGCTGTGTGACAATTTGAGGACCCTACGTGACAATTTGGTACACTCCGATTGGTTCACCGCTGGGTAACACGACACTATGTGACAATTTGGTGTACTCTGAGTGACTGGGAGATCTATCTGCCTTGTGTGGCGAACTGAGAGGCAACCTTGCTGGTGTGATGACGTCACAGTCTGATTAAGGGCTACTCCTACTACTCTTCCCATGGCCGCTGACAGTGTGGTACTGATGGCAACACTGATGGCCAGACAACCCTGTCTCTGTAAGACAGAAAGCTTCGCCTGGGCAATTTTATGTAGAGCCTTCGTTCACCAGGCAATTGCCCATAAGTGATCATTGGTCTGACAGTCATCGCATCAATCCAATGGATTTATATGGGACCTGAACCAAGTTTCACCACAAATCCTTCGATATGTCTGGCTTGGTATAAAACTTTTTCCAAGTGAGTTTTTCCAGGTGAGTTTTTTGTCAAGGACAATGCCAAGATATTTCCGTTCCAAATGGAATGGCCTCACCATTGAGAGGAAGTGGCGTTAGATCGTCCAGTTTTCTTCTCTTGGTGAAGGGGATTAACACAGTTTTGCTGGAGTTGACAGACATCTGCTCCCTCAGGCACCAACTGTGAACAACGTCCAACGCGCTTTGAAGGATATTACAAGCTACTCTTCCCCACGTGGACCTTGCCAGGATGACAAAGTCATCTGCATAAGCTTGCAGATCAACTTTTATTCTGTTGAGGGCATCAAGCAGACTATCCACCAGGAGCGACAGTAACTAAGTAGAATTAAATATTAACTCAGGCATCAGTTTTCTCCGAGAAGGTGAATGTGATAGGGTCGGATATAATGATGTAAGAAACCGCATATCCCACCAATTGTGTCGAATAATTTGTTGGATGTAACTGGACACAAAAAACAGTTTTTCAGACATAGAAAGTTATTCACAACTCAGCAACTTGTATGCTTATAAAGTTTAAGCACGCTATCATTGGAATATTGTCCACATATATGCATCTCCGGTTCTAAGCATACGCTAACACTGTTTTCTACGACTGTCGGATTCTATCTGGAGAAGGGTCACCCGCCTGACTGGAGACCCAACCTCACAACCTAGATAGACTGGAACATCGTCTGTCTGCCTGTTTGAAGGCGATAAACTAATGAATAGTGTTCTACTGCTTTTTGAAGCAGTTCTTCTGCATTTCTTTTAATGAGTGAGAAAGGAAGTTCAATGAAAAAATATTAAGGTTTTTCAATTTGAATGTTAGTTTTAATTGTCTTTCATAATCTTTCAATCATTGTATATAAATTATGTTTGATATTTTTTTTTAAATCTTCCTATATAAGAGACATTATATTACAGCTACGAAAGCCCAGAGCAGAAATCGATGCTAAAGTGAAGGCGTGTTTCTCCGATTGTATCATAAATCGTAGAGCTTTCGAAATGTCATGCTGCCTTGACAAATCGGGCTCGATAAAAGCTAAGCCAGAATAATAGTCTTTCAATGTCAAGAAAGAAAGCTTATCAATAGATATGACGATCAAATTAAGTGTCTCCTTCAGATTTCAGAAACGATCCTTCTATTATTTATAAATACGAGTGTAGATGTTTCTGCTAATATGTTATTTTCGTTAGTACTTACTGATTTGTTTTAATCGAAGGTGACATGCAACATATACAAGATTTTTATAAGAGTTCGACTATTATTACCAAAGTGAAAACGAGGATGGACTTATTGAAGTCAGAAACGGCAAATTATTAGTATATTTTTACGAATCCTAATGGTTCCACCCCAAACTATAGTTAGACAAACAAGCCCGTTCTTGTACAACCTTGCCCCTAGATCCTTACCTCTTTTTAGCACTGATTTTACAGAACATCCCAGATAGCCCAAATATTTTAGTATTTTCAGTTCCTTGCGGCTTTTTTCAAGATCAGAAATATATCTTACCTCGAGATCTTCATCATTCGGTGATTGAGTAGAGAGATCCTGGAGCTGAGAAATCTTTCTATCAAATATGCACTGATGCAGTTGGTCGTCAAGCATCTTGAAATTTTCGAAATTCCTCTGAATAATCCAGCAGGCGTCACCCGATGTTACTTGGACCATGAACCATTCGATGTCAGAGTCTTCATTAGCTAAAAAATAAAAGGTTAATTAGATAAATATACAGTTTCAGATGATTTATATGTTAAATACTAATGATTTTTACTTAATTACCACATTACCACTTTTCTCTTTTTTTGTGTCAGTGGCATCGACTACTATTGTCATTAGCCTAGTGTTCTGGGTAGGCAACGTTAGCAACTCCCCGAACCACCTAAGGCTGCACCTATATTGCATCCGTATTTCTCCCGACCCGATGTAGGACGACCATCGGACGACATCGGAAGAAAAACAAACACTTAAGTTTTGAAGTAGGTGCCTTAATTGGAAAGGATAGTCCGATACGACGATAAACGATCATTACCGATTAAAAGTCTTTCCATTGTTTGGAAAACATAATTCTGACCGACGAGTAGTCAAATCAAAAGTGTTTGTTTTTAGTCCGATCTTTCATTCCGACGGAGTGGTATAATAATGAATAATAAAATTGATAAAGAGTTTTTAATAATTCTGGTGAGAGATGAGCCTCGCTTGTGGGACCAGCGAAACAAGGATTACCATAATAGTGATATTAAGCCTAAACTATGGGAGGTTATTGGGGACCATTTACTGGTAAGAGGGCTGATGCATGATCTGAATTTATGGCCAGTTATGTCGTTTTTTATGCCTTCAAGAATATAGTTAAACTTTTCCATAGTCATACGATGATAGTCCTCAAATTTATCCGGGTAGTTTCTTATAAGTAGGGAAGTTTTGAAAAATTTCCCTTCAGATTTATCTTCATTAAACCTTACCATACCATACCTTTTTCCTACGTCTCCTATTAAGGAGAACATTATATTCTTGTTTGAGCCACCACAAAAAATCATCATCNGTCCGATGGTCGTCCCACATCGGGTCGGGAGAAATACGGATTCAATATAGGTGCAGCCTTAGCAATACATCGAAAGTAAACATATCACAATAATGTTTCAAGTTCCAGTGAATACCATATGGTTTCAGCAGGATGGAGCATCACCACATTACCAAGTTAATGTTCGGCATTACCTCGATACAACATTCCCAATCGATGGATAAGGAGGCGAGGATCAATTGAATGGTCAGTGCGATCACCTGATCTTTCATCAATAGATTTTTTTATGGTAATATGTAAACAGCAATGTGTACAAAACTAAATCTTCAGATTTGAATGACTCAAAAGAACGAATAACGCTTGTGATTAGGTCGGCCACGCCTGATATGTTAAATGTTAGAAGACCGTTTTATTTGAGATTAGGATGTTGCCAAGACGTTCGCGGTGAACATTTTGAACATCTACTTCGTTAACATTCATAGTTCTTTTTCGTATTCTACATTTCATTACGTTTTGCATTACATTTTAGTTTTTGAGTTTATTTTATCGAATTTCGGTAACTACATGATTTTAATTTATTCTATTTTAATTGTTGCAATGAACTTGAAAGCGATAACATGTTTGAATAGAGAATGAAGAGACCTTTCAAACGATATATCACAAACCTATACTTCCCATTAAAAAAATTGGGGGTTGTACCTGGGGGTGATGGTAGGGGTGGCATTTTTACGTTGAAGAATGTCAAATTATAATTCACGTTTGATATGTTTCGGGATTTTTTTTTAAGAATGTGCATCAGTAACCGAAATAATGAATTTACTCTATTTGGTTTTTACACACTGTATATCACTCTGCCAATCGAGTATCTGTATCTCAGAAACGAAGCAATTCCGGACATATGTTCATAGAAACTGTCTTAAAGTGATTTAATATCACCCTATGAAGTTTCGTACCGTAAATTGGAAACACCCTGTATAAAATCGATCAGATTATAATGTATTTAAATAGAAAAGTAAATTCTTAGCTGAAAGTCAAATCTAAAAACAACGCATTTATGATCAGACTGTTTCGGTTTCAATTCGCTACGTGCGAGGCGAAATCACAATTGTATTGTTGGACACAACTCCTCTCAAGAAGAGAAATCCATAACAAATGTACTTTATGGCATTGGATCACTAATAGTTTGTTCTTGGACTCTGATTTCATCTAGTGCAAACTGCAGGGAAAGACAGAAAGCGATTTCTCATTTGGCTGCCGATGTCGTATCAAGGTTTCAGTTTTCTGTCCTTCCTTTAAAAGGGGAGATGTCTAAGCTCACTCAATAAACTCCAAGTTTCTATGACTTTATCAATATGTCATAGAATCTAGAACAGTATAGAACTATCTACAACTGAAGTCACCTATGAGAACATACATAATAATTTTTGGTTGCCCAATTTTTCAGTTTACGAGACTACCCAACCCCAGACATTCAAACAATTCAGATTATATTATTCACACACGTAAATATATTAAATTATATACATGGTACAACAAAAATCTCGGAAAGGTCAAATATTTCCATATTGGAAAAAAAAGCGATATTTTTTCAAAATTGTTGTGTTTCCAGTAATGTTTTACTCTAAATTGGCAGCATGATAAATTCGTGTGTTTTACCGTACCCGTGCTATCGTTTTTTGGGTTCTTCTAAAGACCGATCTTTCAGTTTTTTTTATAATGAAACAGTTTGTTAATGTTATTTCTAAATATACATTTTATGATATAATCGAAAATATTGTTTTTTAAATGTACAGAGAATCTCAGTGAAAAATAATGACCGAAAGTCAGAAAAATTGGCAAAAAATTACAACCTATTGTTTTTTTACGAAAAATAGAAAAAACTTTTTTTGGAATACTTCTCGAAACTATTTTTCTTCTCTGTAGTTGATACCTTAAAAACGTGGTTCTGGAAAGCTTTTTAAAGTAGTGAAAATCGCTGTCCACGTATTTTTTTAATATGAGGACGATAAATGAGCAGGATACGGGAAGTGTAAGAGCTGGAGTCGTATTGAAAATGATGCTCCGTTTTAGGGTTTTTTCGAATTTCGGGTTCTCCTAAATAGTATTGAAAACGTGATGTAGTGATCTAGAATTTACAGTTACAGTGTATATTACTGGTGTTGGAAAAACCCTCCAGTAATATTCATTACTACACCAAAGGTTCCAAACAGTGTATCATAAGTTATAGTGTAGACAAACTTTTTTTTGTTAGATAGAAAATTCAGAAAACTTTTTGTGCCTCATTTTGTCTATTACAGAATTATAATTAGGAAACTTACAAACAACATACAAAACATTTAATGGGCATCTGCAAAATTAACTATCAGTGCGACGAATGACCTTCAAAATCTAGAAACATCAATATTTTTGAGCTCATATCGAGATCAGTTCGTTATTATTATAATTACTGAAGATTATTTCACATTGCATAGTTTTATGTAGTGATGCAATCATTAACACTGCATCAGTCTATAAGACAACAAAAATTCAGTTTGTTGTATTATTCGGTTGTCAATAAGTATATCGTTCAAGTTAATAGTGAAATCCAAACGAATATTCACGTTAATAATTTGATTGAAAATATATTTTGGGAGGAAAAAATGAATTATATGTATACATGGTCTTCAATCTGAAGGATTTTCAAGGCAATCAGTTGATAAATAAATGAAACTTCCTCACTTTCACCACAAAGTCTCTAGGGTGATTAGACTCAACTGAACCATTAGGTAAGGACTAAACTCGACATGAAAACATCCAAAATCATAACTATCGGTATTGCACTTAGTTGAATTTCAAATTTGTATTTTTTATTCATATTTGGCTTTTCAAATATTATAATTGATACTCTTTGAGAATCATCCTGTCTTGTACTTTCATCATCTGGGCTGAATAATTTTAGAAAATTCTAGATTATTCAATAGGCTGCAGAAATAAAAATTATTATCCCAGTATTTGAACCGAAATTTTATCTCATGCCTCCATGTTTTTTTTTCAGAACGAGTGCAAACACCAGCAACGCATCAAATAATAACAAATATTACACCTGGCAATCCAGATTACCAGACAGCTAACCCGAAAGGAATGTACGATTACGGCGATCAAATCCTAGAAATGGACACCAACAGGTATCTATCGAATCAATACTATCTTCAACGTGGTAGCCCAACGTACTCCACACTCCCACTGAAGAAAACCCAGTTTTTCACCGATGAAATAAAAACTGAAAGATCCATCACACCCGACATCACAAGAGGCCTAGAGAGGAATCACACGAACAGTTTTGGTCGAACGGAAAATATTCAAGACGCATCGACGAGGAATTTTTACAAACCTGCAAGGATGGGCGTTCCCGTTCAAATGCCGGATATCAACAGACTCACTTTCCAGAACGTGCCTTCAATCGATACATTGAACGAAAATCGGAACTATGTACCCATCCGACCATATGAAGAGGGAGATTCCCTAAGAATTTCTCCAATAGACCCCAGACACTCCGGTGGTTTCCAGTCTTCAACGCCTTCCGCTAAGAATAAAGAACTGAGGGCCGCTTCAAACTTGGAAAGTAAGTTGCTATCTCCCAAAAAGTCAACAATGTCAAATGAAGAACTGTATGCCGTCATTCACAAGAGCAAGAAAAAAATGAACATAGATACAGACGACACACCTAGGTCTTCGCCGGTGACAGTGCAAAGCGAACCTGCTTCCAGACCAACGGTAAAACCTCCCGAATCTGGATATCTGGGAGACAAATCCAAATCCAGGTTGAGCTGGTCTCCTAGTAAGGGAGAGTATGTGGATTTCAACCAAGACATAGACAAACTGTCACCTCCAAACGATTCCAGATCTAGGCAAAGCTGGGCGTGCAGCGACAGAAAACCAAAGATCAAACAAACTTCTACAATTGATTTCAAAAGACTGCTCCTTCAAAAATCCAGCATCGGCTCTCCGAAGAAACTATCGGCTGTTGAGCAGCTCAAGTTGTCCAAGCAGCAAGTGCAACATCCTCAACCAAAGACTCAACCGGAAATGAACATTTTGGACTTGAGTGGTTCGCCAAGGAGCTTGGTGAATAGGAGGTTCATGAACAATCAACCTTCCTCTCCGAATCGGGAGCCTAAACCTGCAGCTAAAATACTGTCACCGAGATCTCAGTGGCGATTCGCCAGTCCGAGGAGTGACGTTCTCTCTTCTACAATACTGGAAGATTGTAGAGAAGACGAGAGCCCTAACAGTTCTGGGGAACGGAAGGCCTCACCTAAGTATGGAAACAAAAATAATAGTACAAATGATAAAAATGAAACTTCGTCGCCTAAAGGAATGCCAAGAAATAACTCCGAAACTAAATCTTATACCTCTGCAACGCAGAGGCTTCATGCTCAAAGAGCTCAATTTTTCAATCCTGTGACACAGACAAGTAGTCAGTTGAGAGGACAAGAAGCTAAGGATAAGTCTAATCCGCCTACTCTAGAAACAGCGTTTTAGTTTTAAGGTTTTGATTTTTATTTATTTTTGTAAATGAACCTGAACAGAAAGTTTTGGTTTTTCCTATTTATTTTCTGGTTTTACTGGCTAGTCGACAAACCATTAGTTTTTTTACCTTTTATAACTGAAATGTTTAAATATTATATTCATACAAGTTTTTCGAATGTACAAACATTGCTGTAAATACATTTTGGTGATGCTTCCAAAAAAAATTGTTTAGTAAAGTTGCCTTAAATTATTGTAAATCTTAATATATTGATTTTTGTAAATAAATGTTTTGATTTGGCTAATACACTATGTGTTATTTTTTTGTATATCCTGGATTAGATATTTGAGATATGCTTTCCAAATAATGATTTTGCTCTAGATACGATTTTTTGATTGAATGTATGTTGAAAATGAAGACTTTAAGAGTAAATCGGATCATATAATCATTTTTGAAGAGCAAGAGTGATGTAGGTAATTAACTTCAAATAAACGTAGATGTCATTTTTTTGAAAGATGTTTTATGTATCTTATCTTGGGGACGATACTAAATAAACTAAGTCTGATGTCTATTCAGCTTCATTAATGAGAAATTCCACTTACCTTCAATCAGAAGACAAATGGAGCAGAAGTCTGAAACTGTTCGAAAAAATTTAAATTTTAATATTATTCCTGTAAAGGGCCCTTTTCTAAATTGTGGGGTATGGGAATAATACCAGTAGACACATTCAAACCAATTCTCGTTAACTGTAACAATATTGCAAAAATGGTGATATTATAAATCATGATTGTTCCTGGGCTCGCCGCCTTCTCTTATATCAACGAAAAATATCATATAAAAAATTGTCTTTTGAGTACCTCTCAAGATGTCAATCACACGAAACATTGAGAAAATTATTTTGAATAAGCTCAAAATTTCAGAAAAATGACAATTATGATGGAAATTGACTACAAAATCCTCACTCGTCGGTTCATAGACAATATGAACCTCGAGACACTTCTGGATTCGACCGAATATTTGTGATATTGAAGATGAAAATGACTTTATTCTCATTGACTTCAAAAGTCAATAGTTCCTGATTGTTGAATTTGAATTATACGAGTATGACAGCAGGTGTTTCCCCCACCGGAGAATAATATTTGTTATTTTTTAAATTCAGAAATAACTTATATACTTACCTCATGAAATTCTAAGAAGTTGTCAATTTCTCTTCAGTTTCACTAATCGATCGATGAACTGAAATTTGTCATATCATTTGTATACAGTGAAACATTTCCTATTCACTTTAATAAATACCAAAGAGCAGTGTCCCCAAATGAGATTCCTGTGCCACACCTGAATAAATACTTCTTATAGATGACAGAATTAGGCATCTTACTTGAATATATGGGAGATGAGAAGTGGTAATACATTACTATGAAACCAAAGTTTCTAAGCTTCATTGATATTGACAAAGTTTGTATAAACATAAAAAACGTATATAATAGATTATATGTGCAAGGGTTTAGACATACATCAAAATAAAATACATATAACTAAATAATATATACCTAATCACATTTGCATATACATATACCTACATGTATGCACATATACACATACTACAGGCAACTATATTATATAATAGTATATAATGAATGAATTGATAAATACCAGGGTAACAGATGGTGACATACATGTATTAAACTGTCTACAGTGAGCATAAGGTACTTATCTAATTGAATTTGAAAAGAAATCAAAGTAAGTATTCCTCGAATGAGAAAAACTTTCCACAATATTTTTTTTCAATTCATACTCAGCGATTAACCTTTTAGATTACTCAGAAGAGCATTGTAAAATTTCAATAACAGGAATCTGAAATAGCTTTAGTTGTTCTGGGTTAAGGTTAATGAATATATCAGTTGTTTATGGTGCTGATACTCACCAGAATATTTTTATATTTCTGATGATAGTTTCTTTGTAATTTTTTATTTTGATTGAGGAGGAGAATTTCGAATTGTCTGAATAGGCTGAATAGACATACAATGTCTATCAAAGATTTGTCCTGTCATTATTCTCTGGGTCACTGTAAGATTCCCTTGTATCATAGTAATACATATACTTTTAGTACACAATGTATCTCAATTATATTAGGTTGTTTCAAAAGTTTTGTCCGTTTTAATGTCTCGTGTGACCGAAGTGGTTGACCTATAATAATCCAGGACGAGGATTTGAGCACCTCAGTGGAGAACAAACGGTGCGTGGGATGGGAAAAGAACTGGACATCAGCTCCCATGCGGTTAAAACTCATTGCAAAGGTCAAAAAGCTTGAAAAGTTGATGCCCCAAGATTTGAACGATCTACAGTAATTGTCAAGTTTAGTGCTCTGTTCTTTGCTTTTGCGCAAAAAAACAACCCTTTTTTTGGATCGGATCGTCATACGTGACGATCATCACAGCAGAGTCCTATCGTGAGGAAAATTGCATCAGCAGTAGCCAGCACTGGTCATCAGATGATGTTCGATCTTGCTCCACGACAACGCCCGTCCGCACGTTTCACAAATCACCGTCCGAATTCCAGCTTTATCCACGACACTCCCCAAATTTCTCGCAAACTGACTACCATCTTTTCAAGCACTTCGATAACTTTCCCACCGGTAGAACCTTCGCCAATCAGGACCAGGCAAAAACGGCCTTCGTCGACTTCATCGAATCTCGAGTACACATTTTTATGCTAGCGGAATTAATCAACTTGTGTTATGTTGGCAAAAGTGGACTGATTTAAATGGCGCTTATTACGATTAATCTAAATCTAAATCAACTTCAACGGCTATTGAACAAGCTCTGGATTTTATCTATGAACAGCTCAACAACAAGAAGAATGTACTAGGTATATTCTATGATTTAACTCATGCATTTGATATGGTTAACCACAACTTACTCTTTCGTAAATTATACAGCATAGGAATTCGTGGTATACCACATGATTGGATGGTATC
>WOGM01000664.1:0-11715 GCA_015342125.1 Leptinotarsa haldemani | reverse complement strand
CTGAATTGAACAGAAGATACTTTTCTTTACTCAGTTTGTATTTCAAACATTCGTTGTGGAATAAAAGTCAGATATCATTCACATGAAGTAGCTGTTTCAGGAGGACTTTCTTTCAGTTTGTGTCTGAAAGTAACTTCTTTGCATGATCTACACATCCATAGAGTTACTTATTTTCAAATTGATTACTTCCTTCCTTTGGAAGATTCCCTATTTTTTTTTGTATCGAGATGGAGTAGTAGAAAGCCAAAAACTTTCTTTCCTAAAAATTAATCACTCCTAAAAATATATCCCCGTCAATTTGAAAAAAAAATGTGTTTTCAATAAAAATCACAAGTGCGCTAGAACTGTAGGTTTGGGTGCCGTGCATGCTACACAGCATCCATCCAATACTCTCAAAATTTTGCAGTATAGTGAAGTTCTACGACTTCTGTTATGAATATTAAAAAGACCCTGTATTGGGTTCTTACAATTTAGATGGGCGACCATTCGTAAAACGTACTTTTTCAATAGCCTTAGTCTTTCAGAGGACTGTTCAGTTTCAAAATTTTTTGATTTTCACATGTATAGTACTTCCAAAACAATTGTGAAAATTGCTTGGAATTCCAAAGAAAGTTCTAGACGAGGGAATGCGATCGATACTGAGGCCGGGTTTAACTGAATGTTCATAAGGCAATTGTTGAAGGTCTGGAAGCAGTATAAGAACCTAGGCTTTCACGGTTAGCATCACGATTAGATATAACAAAATCCAGGCTGTTAGAGCGTGGCCAAAATAATCTCATAGTACCCAACTTTCCATTTACTTCTGCGGCAGACTTCTTCAGTGGTTTATGCGTTGACTCAGTTGTTGCTGAGACTTCGCGGCACTACCTCGACCTGTGCATTCATCACTGAAGATGTTTACCGTAGTAACAGAAACGTTTGGTACTACAAGTTCATTTCGACCATGATCCAGATTTTGTTTTATCCAATTGTGAAAGTAATGTTTGACAATTACGCGCAATTATAATTTTGTTTTACTTCTGGATCTGATTTGCGATAAATTTTATTGTGACTTTTTATAGAATAATTATGTTTCAGGAATGAGGCCACAGTCTGCATCTCCTATAAGGAGAAGATTATTGAATTCGCCGTTATTGGGTAGAAGAAACAAGAAAAACAAAAACCAGGAAAGTTCTGATGATGAAGTTAATGCATCAGGAGATGAAATTTTCAATGGAATGAATTATAGAGATTTGGAAACTTTTCAGAAATCACAACTAAGACAGAAAGTAAGTTACCTATATGTATATTCGGTAGGTCTGAGAAAAGATTTTAGTCTATTTTTTATATCTGATATATATCTGATAAGGATGATCCAACCGAAACATTTTTTCATTTTTTGAACAAAACTTTTTGTTTTCATTTTTTTATGATGTAGCATTGAAAAATACATATAGCTCTCAAATTTTACTTTTCTATAACCACCCCCTATTTTTTAATAGCCATTTTATTAGTTTCATTATTTTTCACCTCGATCATAATTGAAACAGTTATTCCCACCATATGTTTACCGGTGTCACTTCTCACTCAGTAAACATTACGGGGTGGGTATGAGAACGAAGTGAAAATATATTTCATTTCATGCGTTCGGACTTCCATTGTCTAAAATGATATAAGTTGATTTGAAATCCCTGAAAGAATTTGTAAAAAATTGAAAAGATTAGCTGAAAAATAACAATATATTAAGTAAAATAATTGAAATTACAATGAAATAAAATATGTTCAAGCAAAACCCAAAAAAAATTTGAAATATCAACACGAGATGAAAATTACCTTTACGTTAGTTCGGACTTCCATTGTCTTTCTAATATGATATGAATTGACTTGAAATCCCTGAAATAATCTGTAAAAAATTAAACCATCGTCAAACAAACGATGGAAATTACCGATACAAGTAATCATGGAATTACTGAGATGCTGTGTATGAAATTGCTACTTCCAACTGAAGGAATTCTATACGCAAGATGAGGAACCGCCAATGGAATCTCCTCTTTCACCGGTTATAACCAATATATATAAATGGAGTGGTTTGAAACTCTGGTCATTGAAGAAGCACACAAGAAGCCTCAAGTCTGGTTGAGATACGTGGACGACACCTTCATAATATGGAAACATGGAAATGCAGAACTAGAAACCTTCCTGAAGCACATCAAAAACGTAAGACTTTTCATCACTTTCATAGTGGAGAAGGAAGTCCACAACGAATTGCTATTCTTAGAGGTATGGGTGAAGAGGACCGACACTAAATGGAAAATATCTGTATAGCAAAAACCCACTCACACGGGACAGTATCTAAACCAGGTATCTAACCACCAGTAAGTGACTTAGAGAAGTATCATCAAGACTCTAGTAATACAAAGGAAGGTCTTGAGAAGGAACTTGATATCATCAAATATGACCTTCAACGGAATGGTTACTCCAAACTGATGATGGAATAGATTTCAACTAGAAGACAGCAAGAGCCTCACAAGGAAGAGAAGCCGTCACAACCAGCACTCGTACTTCCCTACATCAGAAGATTGTCAGAAAGAATAAGAAGAATTGGGTCCAAGTATAACATCAGAACCTGCTTCAGATCTGGGAACATTATCCGTAGCAGCCTCACTAAAACCAGGCTACACCAAACGCAGACTGCGATTCCTAGAATTGCATTAACCGGATATCCCGCGAGTGCGAAGAATCATACATCGGTGAAACCAAGAAACAATTGAAATTTCGCATTGCCGAGCACAAGAAACACACACAGCGATAAGAAACCGGCAAATCAGGAATAACAGAGCATGTTTGGACTCAACATAACATCAAGTGGGCTCACGCTGAAATCATCCACAAGGAGGAACACTGGTTTAGGAGAAAATTCAAAGAAGCCCCATATATGTGGTCCAACAACATTTAGCCAAGGTGGCGTAGAGATATGCAACATATGGAAACCTCTAATCAGGCGGAACACTACCAATTCCTGCACTCGAGTGACCTATAAATAGTCAGATCTCGGAGAAATGATTCCAGTTATCATCCGAAGATGATTGTGGATACTAACAATCGGAACGTTGTGAAGTAACTTGAGTTAGAATCTTTTAATTTTCAATTTTCATTTCCTGTTAATGATTTTTTTTAATTTTCATCTTTTGTTAATATTTAAATTTTTTGATTTTTGGTTGTTGCTTTGGTTGTTTTCTTGCTTAATATAATTGTTATTTTTCAGCTAATCTTTTTAATTTTTCACATATTCTTTCAGGGATTTCAAATCAATTTATATCACATTAGACAATGGAAGTTTAAACTAATAAAATGCACCACGAAATAATGTTAACCACCTTCAAGCAAACGGTGAAAGTAATATTGATACCCCGAGTCTCTATAGATGGACCAATACATTTTAAACGTGTGCAATTTCCAATTAGATTGGATATTTCATCAACTACTAATATATCCCAAAGCGTTTGTGGCTTGGATTACAGCAAACCATGTTTTTCACACGGACAATTATACGTAGCATGCTCACGAGTGGGCGAACCATCAAGTTTGTTTATGTTTGATGAACATGGAATAATGAGCTAAGGAATTATTATCATTTGCTAGATATATTTGATGCGGCAAACCAATGTTTGCTGGGTCAACTAGTTTGAGTATAAATATTAGATTAGAAAAGATAAATATTAGATTCTGAAAGAACGGATTGATCAAAAGCGACCGACATCTATCATGAATAATACGACATAAAATGATATGAAATTCCTGTTATTTTATATCATATTAGACAATGGAAGTCCGAATTAATGAATTCCATGAAGAAATACGATTTATATCAACATTTTTTTCCAGAAAATTTCATGCCACATGAAGCAATAGTATTTGTATTACTTGTTGAGAGTATAAAACTGAATATTTGAGAGTATAAAACTGAATATTTCTTTACAAATTCTCACTTCTCTGGAACAGTTGTGATTGGGTCAACCACTCTTACATTTATCTCAGCTTCAAAGAATTACTTTTTGATCAGATATTGATACTTTTTCTGGATCAATGATTTCTAATTGATATTCTGGGAACATTTGTTTCAGTGCCACATGCACTTTGAGAATAGTGGTATAACAGACGTACATAAAATGCAGTACTAGAAATGTTTCTGATGTTTAGTTCTACTTCGTCTGAAGTACCATGAGTAGAATATCTTGCCAAACAACTTCGATATTGAATTAATCATAAAATTATTGGATATAATTGTCGCAAATTGTACAAAAATATATAAAAGAAAAACTATATCGTTCGTGATATGCATAATCGAATTGAGGTATTCAGATACGTTTGAATACATACAAATGAATCGAAAAATGTACCTACTACTCAACGCTTACTTTTTTCAATTTATTTCTACAAAATAATGATATTTGAAAATAATAATATCAGAAACTATATGAAAAAAAATATTTATGTTCATCTTTTTTCCAGTAATACATGAATATTTCAATAATACACCTTTTATTTCACTAGTTTGTTGATAGCTTCTTATTAGAATCGATCATGATATCAGTTGTTTTTCCAATCCTGAAATATTTTTTTTTTCATTTCTTAAATATCGATTCGGAAATTCATTCCGAATCAATATTCCTCATATAATGATGAGATTATTACATATTTCCGGGTTTAAAACATATTTTTCATATGACAATGGCAAAGTGAATCGGATTATAAAATCCGACAGTTCAAGGCTGCAATGGCATAAATATTAGATTATTGATTGTGTTGCCCTTTCATAGTACCTTACATAACACACGACATAAATGTTATGCATTCAAACAGGAGATTTTCGAAATTGTTGGAAGGGAGCCCTGGTCATATCCCTTTCAAAGAATGTAATCCAGAAAGTTAAAAACATTTGGTTCCAATAACCATTCTGTCAACTATTTCTAAGTTATTTGAAAGGGTAATTTACAAACAACTTTCTGAATTTGTTTCAACTAAAAACATTTCACCAGGAATACAATTGGGCTTCCGCCACTCTGATAGCTGTAAATCTACAAGCTTGAACATTACAGATGCGTACTTGACTATAAGAAAGCTACAGCACTTGTTATTCTTGATTTTCCGAAAGATTTCGCTACGATAAAGCATGCTATTCTCCTCACTATCCTTGAATACATTTGTTTGTCAAATATTGGGGATCAACTTTTCAAAAACTATTTGAGTGCAAATTATCGAATTAGACAATATGGTATCCCGCACACTGAAGATGAATCGCGGTGTTTCACAAGGCTTGATTTAAGGTTTACTTAAAACTTTGTGAACATAGTTGATTACCCCAAAATAAACCTATACGCCGATGATACACAAATACATCTTTCATTCCACTCATCGGACATGAGTACTCTTACCGCAATGCAGATGTTGATGCCTAATTGATTTCTACCAATGCGCAGTATTGTCTTCAAATCGATGCTAGTGAAAGTTCAGTTTTGGTCTTTGGGACTGAGAGAAAGCTGAATAGCTTCCAATTAAATGTAGACGAGGATGTTGTTGCACCGACTGAACATGCAAAAAATTTAGGTATCATTCTTTGTTCAAACTTGAAATTCAAACGTCACATCAATAAATGCATCAGTATTACCTATACGAATATCAAAAAATGTATACCAACAACAGACAATGTCTCAACAAAAAAGTAAAAACCATACTCTGCGAATCCCTTGTATTATCCATATTCAATTCTGGCAGAATTTAGGTTCTTCAAAACAAATGTCTACGTTTAATCCACGGCATCAGGCGTGGCCAAAATATGTATATCATATAAACTCAAAGATACCAACTGACTCAATCATCACCTAAAAAGCTCCCAAATATCTATAAAAGAAATTGTCATACCGTTCAGATGTTCACAATATCAACATTCGATACAGGGTAAGACTAACACTCGCTATACACCGTACAGAAATATTTAAAAAATTTTGTACATACCAGATCGCACGAGTGTATAACTTAATCTCTGATGAATTCGAACTGATGTCTATAAAAATATTCAAAAGAGCATTGAAACGGAAATATTTAAACGAAATCTAATGTAGACCTCAGTTTCAGTAAGAGTGGTGGTTCGTAACATGGCTATTTCCTTTTTTCTGCACATTCATAGCTATTTCTAATATACTATTTCGTTAATTATAATATATTAATATACTTCGATGTTCATATGAAAGTAGTTATTTCGAAAGTACTTTTTATTTCTTGAAACTAAATGTTCGTGTGAAAGTAGTTGTTTCAAAGATAATTTTTCTTTCATTTTGTATCTGAAAGTAACTTCTATGCGTGATCTACACATCTTTGTGAAGAGTATATTGAACTTGATATTTCTCTTCTTTTTAAATAGTTTTCCAGATTTTTTGTTCAAAGATGAAGAAGATAGCTGAACAGTTTTTTCTAGAAATACGATTATATACTCTTCATTTCCAGCTCAAAAGAGGCAAAATAGAGCCAAATGGGAGCAGCTGCAATAATTCAGTGATTCAACAGAGAAGAGAATTTGTTATGCACAATAAAGCACCAATGTGGAATGAAAATAATCAGGTGTACCAACTAGATTTTGGTGGGAGAGTAACTCAAGAATCCGCAAAAAATTTCCAAATCGAATTTCGAGGCAAGCAGGTTTGTAGAATTTTCCTATTTATATTTTGTCAAATGAAGGTTATAGCTTTCATTGATGAAAGAACACTTCCAAAACTATCATCAAAAAACTCAAATTTGATTCATGTTCCAGTATGATGATGTGTAGCTTTCCAATATTATTATTGTGATGATAATGATCTAGATTCTATCCAAACCACTCTGTTAAGATGGTTGAGCTGAGTATTGAAGCCCAATTAACATTTACCCTACGGTGTGATTAAATGTGATTGGTCGAATATGTCGAATTGGTTGAGAATATTAATGATAATGATAGACAATTGGACTTGCAATGTCTGAAAAAAGTGGTGAGAGGTTTGAGACAAAAAATATCGAGGGCCAAAGTAAAAAAAAATTAGAAAAAATGAAGAATCACCATTAAAATAAAAATCATGTCAACATCAGTTCGTGAAAAAAATTATTGTAATTTGAAATTGAGCTGAATTAATAAATGGGTTAGCAATATATGAACTGCCAATAATATACAGACAAGAAAAATGAAAAGGAACGAGTAAAATATTAAGAAAACACTTTAAACCAAGATACTTCACGTTCCGATTGTTAATATGATTGTTAATATCAGCAATCATCTTCGGGTGACGGTGACGACAAATCGGTTGACAAGTTCTGGGTCCTTCAATGAGAGCTCCGAGTATGAAATACCAATAAACTTTGGTCCATCATTTTTTAGAAAAGTCGAGAATTCACGAAGATTGATTCATTTTAAATGTACTCTTCCTAATCAACCGTGTTTGAGGGTAATGTAATATGCATATGAACAAAAAGTTTTGTTCTTTTTTGTTTTACAGAATGAGGAATATCGAAATACCTAAAATAGTCGTCTTATTCTTTCCATCAAAGTAAATACGCTTGTGAATATTTCTGTTAAGTGATACATCAAACAATGATTGCTCTTCAATTTGTTCCAATTCCATTAATATAAATTTTATATTACTGAACCTTGAACCTCAAATATCGTATTTCAGTCCATGGAAAAAATATAGATTGTTTCAAAATATTTTGTCCGTTATCATGAGTCTATTTTGAACTTCAATTTGTCCAGTGAATACTTATTCAATTAAAAAGAAATAAGCGCCATTTGAATCAGTGCACTTTTGACCAGACGTTTGATTCTGTCAGTATAAAAATTTGTGCTCGCGATTTAAGTGAACTTAAAAAACTAATGCCTTAGCGAAACATGTTGTAAGATATTTTTCAAATGAAGTTTGTGGAGGTGAGGTGTAGTTGAAAAAAAAATTAAACCAAATCTGCTCCATGCAGAATTGTTCGCTAATCTCTTTGTATTATAAATATGAAGTTCGTTTGTCTCTCATAGTTCTCATCATTTCTTTTCAGGTGATGCAGTTTGGTCGAATAGATGGAAATGCCTATACTCTAGATTTTCAGTATCCATTTTCGGCCCTTCAAGCATTTGCAGTGGCGTTAGCAAACGTTACACAAAGACTTAAATAAATTAATTTTGTTTTTAATGTGCCAAGTTTCGAAATATTCAGTCTAATGTTATATTGTGTTTGATATTGAATTATTTCCATGAGATGAAATTTATATATATTTTATACATGTTTTAGAAGATACGTTAATTTTTTGAGGATCGTGCTGTAATTTTTAATTGATATCTCTATTGTATTTGAATGTTACCATTATTGGTTATGAATAAATGGGATTTCATATCGGTCGATTATTTATTGCTCACGAATATATTGAAAATGTCATTTTTTCTGATCACCTCTTAGAAGTATATATTGGCCCGTTCCAAAATTGAAGGTTGTATTGCCAATTACATATGCAGAAAATTTTCTGTGAAGATTCCTGCACTGACTCGTGTCGGATATAATCCAACGCCGTTCGTGATATTAGCCAGTGGAGTAGTTATTTTCTGATAGGCGTCAGTCCATTCAACCTACTGTGTAGTTGTATCCGAGACGGGCTTGAACATTTAAAGTTCATTTCTTTAGATTTCGTAAAACTTTATTTTGTGGTGGTAGGTTCAAACATACTCCGCTATTCCAGATTCAACGGTTTCTTCGCGTTGGGTTCACTTATTGAGCTCGCTGAATTGAAAATTCGGTGGCTTTTCAGTTATTCACAATAAGGTATCAGGTATATGCAGTTTTTGGAAACGCTGTTAACGTTTAGTGATTTAACCTTTTTTTGCACGAGAAAGGAAAGAGGATCAACCCCAAGTTACAAAAGTATATGTTTATCGGAAATCAACTCAAAACAGACATCACTTGAATTTTGAATCGAACAACATTCTTTTACAAAGGAAGAAATCTTTGAGATGCTGACTGATCCATCATTCGTTGCAACAATACGGATTAAAAAAATAAAAATTATTCGGAAGTATATGAAGAAACGACAGAAAGGAAAAACTGTCGCAACCAGTGCTGTATCTACTTCAACAAAACGTTTATTGGAGAGGATCAGAGGAATCGCAAATCACCAAAATTCAACATCGACTTTAAGAATTGCTTCTATCGAATACCTTGCTTCTATCGGATACCTTGTGAATATGGTGAGTCCTCACATCGATGAAACTACGTGTCCATCACATTTTTGTATCGGCGAACATAAGAGGACTAGCGAGTTGGAAGTATCTTAGCAACTTTGGAAACATTAACTTCAAATCAGGTAATCCAAAATGGGAAAAATGATTACATTTAAGCAACACACGGGACTCTTACGAGGCAAACTGTTGCAAATTTGAGCTTTGACATCGACTGCCGATGAGATGCACTTCCTGTCTTAGTCTGCAGCTTCTAGTGCAAGGCATCTGGTTAAAATCAGAGTTCCAAAATCATGTTCGGCGGTCGAAGCTAGAAATTGCAGAAGACCGCCTTTGGGAACATCGTTATCATTGATATTCGTCCTTTGAGGTGGGTTGAATTTGAAATTGACAAATAATCGTTACGCTCTGTCTAGTTTATTTTTCGCGGTTTTTCCATCTTTGTCAACCAGTCCAGAGATGCATTTGTTATCATGTCTGGTTTCAGACCCTAAGGCAGGCGAACATCAGTACTAACTCCACCTCTAATTTTATCCTGTTCAAGTGTTGGTGTCAGATCATTCAGTGATCTAGTGTCACTGTCAGATATTCAATCTTTCGAGACAATTCTGCTTCTTCGAGGTACTAGTTCCTCCATCTTGGTCCTCTTGCTGAATGTTCCTGTGGTCAATTAGATAGATTTATATTGAGATATGTCTGTAATATATCTGTCAAATATGTTTTCTAATGTTTTCATTGTATAATGTATGTGTCATGAGACTGATTGATTTCAACACCGTTACTGAATCATGTCTAAATATCCCAGGTTTTGAAATGAAGGTGGCCATAATCAATTTCTGTATTTTAGGTATCCATTCCATATCCAAATTTAATCTGAGGATCGCACAGTTTTCAAAGTAGAGATTTCAAACGTTTTTGCCTTTTATGGCAGAAACGACGCATAGACCATTTGATCTTTTCCAAATCTGGCACATGTTTGATTTATATGATTTTCAAACCGGTCAGAATAACTCCTGAAGAACGTATTCTAAAAACGTTTTATTGTGACATTTTCACTAGATAGTTTTACAAAAACGCAACACGTGTTTCACCATACAATGTCTTCCTCAGGGCGTGGGTTATTAAGACACACCCTGAGGAAGCCATTGTATGACAAAACGCGTATTGCGTTTGGTAAAACTATCTAGTGAAAATCTCACAATAAAGTGGGTTATTAAGACACGCCCTGAGGAAGCCATTGTATGGCGAAACAAGTGTTGCGTTTTTGTAAAACTATCTAGTAAAAATCTCACAATAAAGTGTTTTTAGAATACCTTAGTTATGGACTTTCATCAAATATCGGCCGATTCCATCATATAAACTCCTGAAGAAGCTCTTGCATGGACTCTTCTGCAACGTACTTCCCGGTAGATTTTTTTTAGATTATTTATTGAGAATTGTGTTCCCTCCAAGAGTTTACTTTTCAATTTTTGGCTAACTACTCAACCATTATACGAAAATGAAAAAAACAGGGATATGTTCTCAAATGAATCGCGGTCACTTATGATCAAATTAATAGAAAGTACAAACTACACGACTCTTTTGTCGTATAGAATAAATAAGGGCGGAACTTAGAATTTTCTGCCAATACCAAAGATATTAATATTTCGTAATCACAAGACAAAACTTCTGATGGCTTAAGCAAACAGGATATCAAACTTGGTTAATATCTGACTAATTTGTTATTCATAGTTCTTAATATGTTGGCATTTTAATTGATATGCTATTCTTGGTTGAACTGAAAAAGAGTAGAAACTGATTCTTCGATGTTCCATATTTATATCGTTTGAGTCGATTTATCAGGTGATTTTTTAAGAGGTACCTATAGGATTTGATTTTTTAAACAACACAAAAAATTTGAAAAAATTGATGAAAAAATTGATGAAATCCTTATTGGAATCGATAGAACTATCATTATAATTTAATGTTTGAAGATGGCTTTAGATGGCCCAAGCGCAAGGTCCAATTTTGGCACACTCTGTCTGTAGACATGAGCCTTAACGTGAACCCACAAGAAATAATCCAAAGGCGTTAAATCATCTCATCTAGGCGGCCAATTGACAGGCCCAAACTGTTCCCCGAAGGCGGCTCTTAATTGGGCCCTTGTTTCGTGTAGCATGTGGCACCGTCTTGTTGAAACCACATGTCAGGCATGTCCACTTCTTCCATTTTGGGCAACAAAAAGTCGTCAATCATCACACGGTGGCGCTCGCCATTCACAGTAACGTTCCGTCCATTGTCGTCTTTGAAGAAGTATAGTGACTTTCTCGGAATGCATCGGTAGCTCTTGCAATGCTTGTGGCTGGTCTTCACTCCAGATGCGGCAATTTTGCTTGTTAACGTATCCATTCAATCAGAAATGAGACTCGTCGCTGAACACAATGTTTCAATAAAAATGTCGCGTGGCTTCAATTCTTGCACCAGCTGTATCTCATAAGGTTTTACACCCAAATCCT
>WOGM01000663.1:0-11707 GCA_015342125.1 Leptinotarsa haldemani | reverse complement strand
CACCACAGAGGGCGCAATCATAGTGAAGTCGTTTTGAGGGTACAGGGTGGAGCAAAATGAAGTAAATAAAAATAAATATGTGAGCCGTTCCGCAACACTAACAGAAAAAAAATTATAAAATTTGATTTCATTATTCAATGTAGTTGCCTTCGACGGCGACATTAAAATTGAAGCTGTCATATAATTTTTCGATACCATTTTTACAGTAAGATTTGTCTTTAGCCTCAAAATAGGCCTCAGTTTCAACGATTAAGTCTTCATCGGCGCTAAATTTCTTTTCAGTGAGCATTCTCTTGAAGTAATAGTCGCTGTTGATAGTTTTTTTCTCGTTTTAAGATAGTCGATGAATATTATACCATGCGCATCCCAAAATACTTATACCATAACCTATCCAGCCGACTGTTGCGTCACTATCTTTAAGCACCCCGATTGTAAGTGACTGACATTGATGTATATATGAACGTACCTTTTGATAATGGGAGATCGTAAAAGATATCAGATAACGTTGACCACTTAATGCACTCTGGTTTTGGTTGGATTCAGGATAGCAACGTGTCGATTCAAGAAAATATGTTATTAAGGATTTACTTGTGATAGGCATTTCATTTTTGTAATAGAAATAACCCATGACGAGTTTTTGCGTGATTTATTCGCCTAAGCCAGTATATTATTGATGTATTAATTTTCAGTTATTAGTCAGTTTTGTAGATATCTTTTTTTGACAAGCCATAGTACGATTTATTCGCAGAAATGGAATTGATACCAAATTTTTTTAAGGACAAACCACAAGCACTATACGATTGGATATTCTGGTTCATGATATAGAATACTTAGTTATGATTATTTGTTCTCATATACCTTAAGTTATGCCCGTTATCTGTGATGATTAACATGTTGTTCACGGTTTGAAACCGGCCTTGTATACGATTTTATTTGTTTTAATATATTTTTGAAAACTATGTTTGCCTTGTAATTCAGTAGTTGATTGTTAACACCTAGCTAGCCAAAGAAAGGTCTCGCTTGTTTGGAAATAGCCGCTCGATTTCAAGTGAGTTTCTCTGTGTCCTCACTTCGACGTTTCGATTACATTCTTCCATCTTCACTCCAGTAGCTTCTCCCGTACTGCATGAAAGGTGTAACGAACCTTCGGTTTCGGTGGCGCGTACACTGATGTAACAGGTATCTTGTCAGTGTGACCACATTTTATTTGAATAATCTACCTACAGTGTCATTGAAAATCTTCTGAATTCTACTGCAATATATTTGAAGATCACCAACATGTGAAAGTTTGAGTTTTTGACCACCAACTGGAGCTTGTATAGACATTTGAATTGCATGACTGAACCTAGAAGGCCTTGGCCACCTTATAGAAGTGTTTACTTCTATAATATGGTGTGTCTCATGAGTCCCACAGCTTTTATATGTAAACATTGTTCACTGAAGCGTATAACCCCTCTCCTCCCTCCCTCCGTTCATTATAGTACCATAATACTTTCACTCCACTCTAGCAAACATTGGCGCCAATTCAATAAATGCATTCTGGTAAGAATTTTGTTTCTGCAAGCTGAATATTCTTAAACATAGTTTACTCTTTTTTCAAAAACCTGTCGAAAGTTCATGTCGATTTCAAATTCCATTCATAGTGCGTTTTCCTCGTGAGTTCGACGATCGTTGACCATACTGTACAGTTCAACTCAACTTTCTGCCAGTTGGTAGTGCTTATATATCCCAATGGAAGTCTTCGGGAGCCGATAGGAATATTCTCATTACCATTACAAAAAAATTATCATTACCATCGAATGAAACTAGAGAGGACGAAAAGGTTTCCATGCGTTTTCAGTTTCTAATAATTTGCTGGTAAAACGAAAAATAAAATTGAATATATTTGTGGTGAGCATTCTGGCTCATCCTGTATATGTGTTCCTATACCTGTCGATATATTTTATTATAAAAAACAAGGTAGCATAAGGTTACCATAATAGGAAAAGTCGGGTTGTAAAATTGATTATTTAAAAACAAACATTTTCAATCAAAAGTGTTTTGAGTTGTTCTAAGCAAGAATTAATTCCATATTTGGTGACCCCGTTTGTTTTTTTTTTCAAAATGGTTAAGATGTTCTTGCAGAATTTGAATAAACAGCAGCTACCCGGAATTTTACGGCACTTTAATCAAGAAACGGGAGGAACGTTAGCTGACATGAAACTTAAACTAGAAGCAGAAGCCCACATTCATCAAGCTTTTCCAGAAGAGAAATAATGTGATTCTACTTCTTCTTTTCTTGTTTACTTGTGTTCCAGTACAGCCAAAAATACTGTCTCGGTTAAAAAGCACCCTTGGATGGATGAACATGAATATGTTGTTTCCTACATGTTTTGTTATTTATATACTCAGAGTAATAAAAAATATTCATTATTCTGAGATTCATATACATATTTCATATGATTAATAAATCAGTGTCAATGTCAAACTCAAATGAAACGAAAAAAAAATATTCGAGATTCAGTATAGACTGCCATAAAGGCGAGTTCATATTAGACAGATTTTTTCCTTTATCCCATCGTGACATTGTCTGATTTAAAAAGGAAATATCCACGCTAATGAAATTTCAAGCAATAGTTAAAGAAATAAAAGATGCGGAACAAAGAACATTTGAAAACATATAATGAAACAGCATTATTATCAATAAAATACTTTATTGGTGAGTTAATAACTAAATACAGGAACGGAATCAACATCAGAAATGATGTATGTCAAATTTTCAGCATAGCTTCGGGGTGTGAGATTTCGTACCATTTTGGATGAAGGATTCAAGAAGAATGGCTTCTCTCGTGAACTTTCAAACTACTACCATGAATGAAGGATTTTGAACAGATTCTACATTGAAAAGACTTTTCCCCAGTATGACTTCTTTCATGAGATCTCAAAGAAGAAAAATGTCTGAAAGTTTTCGAACAGACCGTACATTGGAACGGATTTTCTCCGGTATGGCTTCTTTCATGAACTTTCAATTGATCACTTCGAGTGAAAGATTTGGAACAGCTTCTACACTTGAATGGTTTATCTCCCGTATGTTTCCTTTCATGAATTTTCAAGGTTCCACTTTGAATGAAAGATTTCGGGCAGACTGTACATTGAAACGGTTTCTCTCCAGTATGAATTCTTTCATGAACTTTCAAATCTCCACTTCGAATGAAAGATTTTGGACAAATCTTACACTGAAACGGTTTCTCTCCAGTATGAGTCCTCTCATGAACTGTCAGATCACCACTTTGAGTGAAAAATCTTGGACACATCGAACACCGAAACGGTTTTTCTCCAGAATGCTTTCTCTCGTGAATTTTCAAATCACCATTTCGAGTAAAAGATTTCGAACAGGTTTTACACTGGAACGGTCTGTCACCAGTATGAGTTATTTCATGAATTTTCAACGCATCACTCCTAGTGAAAGATTTACTGCAAATTCCACACTGAAATGGTCTTTCTCCAGTATGAGTCCTTTCGTGGTTCTTCAAAGTATCACTCCGAGCAAATGACTTCCAACAGAAATTACAATGAAATGGTTTCTCTCCAGTATGAACTCGTAAGTGAACTTTCAATCTGTCAGACTTAGCGAAATACTTTAAACAAATATCACACCTGAATGATCCCCCACCAGAAAGACTTTTTAGGTTCGAATGTGTTGCAGGATCCAAAAGAAGTGGGTCCACATCCTGGGATGATTCCTGAGCTGGAATATCGTAAGAGAAGTTTTCTTCATTCTTGACCCCATACTTGAGATCTTCGTAAACAATGTCGATTTCATCTTCCATCTTCATTTGTCCGTGATCACCATGGAATTTGTTGTCATTTATTGAGTTTGGGTACTTAGAGGAGTCGGTACCAAACATTTCTGCTTCTTGTCTAGCAGGTTCCGAAAAAAATGGTTTCACATCTTGGTTCAAGTCCTCACCATGCATATAGTATGAGTTTTCTTCATTGTCAACCTCACACTTGAGATCTTCGTAGCAAATATCGATATCACCTTCCATCTTTACTCGCCTATGTTCATCAATGCTTTTGTTATAACCGTCGCCATCCATTGAGTTCAAGTTATTAATGAAGTCAGTTGGAAACATTCTAGCATCCCGTGGTTCAGTTTTCACCAAGTCACTATCAAACGTTGCAAATTCACCAAACGGTAAAGCTTCTTGTGGTTCTGTCTTCAGAAAACCTGATTCGAGAGACATTTTTGTAATTGTTTCGATGGATTTCACAATTGTTCTTCCATATGCACCACTAGCCATTATAAGATTCAGTGGAAATTTTCCAAAACACTCAATCACCTACAAAAACCTAGTTTGACAAGATATATACAGAATTACGTTGATAATGGTATTACATTCACAACGATTAATCGCAACTGACTGTCTCTATGACCTGGTCCCCTATATATATTGAAATGAATCGAACCTGAATTGTCATTACCACCAATCAGAAAAGAGCTCATTTACAGGTAGAATAAATGATTTCTGAGAAATACCAATATTCACTTCAATTATGGTGATTAGATGACCTCATTATCTTTGAATCAGGTAATAAATAATTTTCACTACATTTCTTATGGGAGAAGTGTCTGAATTTATAGCGGGGATTTGATCACATCTTTGCACAAGAGTAAATAAAGATTGAATGTAAAACGAACTTGTAGTAGATACTGAACTTGAGTTCCACAAATATGTGTAAAAAATTGAGAAGGATTCGAAAATAACGGTTGCGAATTTGGTTAAACCACATTCAAAACTTGGACTGTAACACATTTCTCCACACGTGTTCCATCCACTATGTTGGTTCAGTAGAAGATGAACTATACTCATTGCTAGTGAGTTCAACATGACATATTGTAGGAAACTTCAATACAAGATGTTTGAACACTTCTCATTAAAAAATAAATTTTATTGATATCTAATAAATTAATAAAACCCTGATAAAAATAAAAACAACAATAAAAATTAATTGGCGCTCCGGGGCGACTTCATTGATTCCAGTGGCGCATTTGTTTTTTCCGGGAAAACCCGGAAACACCTGCAGCACATCATCTGAAGATCTCGATCTGCCAATATCCTCTCTCTCATATAACAAAATGTAGGGTGTCTCCAAATAAGGCTCTAAAAGATTCAATACATCACCAGAATATTTCGTGACACGACTATCGTGATATTCTTTCGAAAATACTAACCACTCCTAAAAATATTCAATTTTCAATTCAGAAAGTTTCTACCTTCAAGTACAAAAAAATGATACAATTCCTGAAACTTTCTATACCTTTGAAATAGATTACCTTTCGTCAAACTACATTATATTTTTCGATGGAGAAAAGTGATACTGTCACTAGAGATTCCTTCATTAAATTTTTGGCAGTGTTTCAAAATCAAAACAACAAATAAATACGCTGTTGCCAAATTCACATAGGTGAAAAAAAAGAGAATCAACTGTCTAATTTAAGAGTTTATCATCAAAGCAAAGCCAAATATTCTAGTATATTCCAAAGAACTTTTCATATTAAGTCTAACATACATGTTCAATTCATATGTCTGAAGACGAAATTCTTGCTTTCCAATTCCCAGTTGAGAAATATGAATTGTTATAGATATTTTCAATACCGATGGAAAAATTTCTGAAATTTCACGGGAGGTCTTTATATAATAGTATTTTTAGATTTATACCAAGTTACTATTTTGCTAGGGGTGGCAAACTAATTTACTTAAATCAATATGGAGTAGGTATTGCAGATACCTTGGTATATAAGTGTGTATTCATAAAATTGCTTGTAAAATTTGTTCATTATTGACTAGTGTGAATGCTCTCTTTCTTCTCCTATGAAATTGAAATTCATTTGAAAAATATATTGTTAATTGATTATACAAGAAGTAACTAAATAAGTGTAAAATATTTAAGGAGGTGATTCCTCATCGAAAAAAAAGATAGGATCTTTCATATAAAGAAACTTCATTGGAGCATCCCTTGTTAAGATACAGCCCCTTAAAAGGGGTACATGAAATTTGTATAACAATTTTTTTCACAAGCACTGAAAAAGTTACAATATTGAACTTAACCTGACGTTTTGTACTACCAAAAAGACACTTAGCCAGTAATTTATTTGGTTTACCCCATGGTTGTACGGGGTGGAAAACGCAACCCCTAAAATTTATTTCCAATGTAACTTTTTGTCTTATTATTTGTTTACCATTTAAAAACTTATTTCCGATAGCCTATTTCATTCAAAACAAAAAATGTCTCTTGGGTTTTTTGCCCAAAATAAACCAGTTCTCAGTAAAAATTTATTTTACGAACACTACAGAGATACATCGTCATAAATGCGAACTGGATTTATTGTTATTTTGTAGTTAGTACCTGCATTAAACGATTAAAGGGTAATAAACAAAACTAATTCATTAATAACAAAACACACAACATGTAGAAATTATACCTTCAGACATTACGCATGCGCCTAGACGTCAGCGCATTGAGCCACGTTTACGCTCAAATATTCCTGGAGTCTCTCTGGTTACCCTGCATGCATCGATGATGCGGTTTCTTAAGTCCTCTACATCGCGAACAGGAGTACGATAAACCAAATGCTGTGAATGGCCCCGAAGAGAGAAATCGAGAGGATTGAGATCCGGGGATCGAGCGTGCCAGTTCTGTGGTCCTCCTCGACCTATCCACTGATTTGCATATGTTTCAGTTAAATGCTGACGTGCTACTTGACTTAAATGGGCGGGAGCCCCATCATGCATAAAAAACATATCCTTTCTGACGCCCAAAGGAACTTCCTCCAGCAGTACTGGATGCACTTCTCTTAAAAATTGAACGTATGCCTCACCATTTAATTGAGGAGGAAGAAAATGAGGCCCAATTAAATCATCCCCAATAACCCCAAGCCACACGTTAAGAGAAAACTGTTCTTGATGGCGTGAGGGTTTTCATCAGCCCATATGTGGTAATTATGAAAATTAATAATCTTGTCCCGAGGAAAACTACATTCGTCTGTGAATTCTATCGTCTTCAGAAAGTCACAATTTCTTCTAATCATTTCATCCAATTGCAAAATTCAAGACGGTTCGAAAAGTCTCGCGGTAACAGTGCCTGTACTCGTTGCAGATGGTAAGGTTATAAGAGTTGTTCCTATAAAAATTCGAAATAACGTCATATGATCAACATTTAGCTGGAAAGCAATCTTTTAGTACTGGTAGGTTGTTCTTCAATCAAATTAAGTACTGCTTCCTCAAGCTGTGGTGTTCGTACTTCTCGATGGCGACCACAATCCTGCGTTCTTTTGTTTTGAATACGGTTCAATCTAGAACATCAAAGTATGAAATCAGAGCTCAATGATTTATTGGAATATACTTAAAAATACACCAGTTAGTATGTGTGTTTTTTTTTCTTCGTTCTGATATAAACTCTTCTCATATTCGATCGAGTAACAACTTCCTTTCTAAATATCCGAAGCCGAAATCATATAAAAAATGATATAGTATGAATCTGCAGCCAACAATCTTCTATGAGCAGTATATACAAATCATTCAACTCTGTTGAGAAACGGAAATGTCTTGGAAGAGTATGACCAAGCTTCGAAAAACGACAGATTGACATTTTCACTGATGACATTGGTCGATGATTATGACAGTACGGCCGAAGCCTGATCTCAACAAAATGACTGGCAACCTAAGGGGGAGTGCTAATGACACGAATGGAAATTTCTTTAACACGTGGTAGGTATTTTATTATGTAATATGTAGCAAATAACTCATACAGTGCATTCCAAATAGAATGAGCAACCCCGTGAAAAACTCGTAAAAGAAGTCTACTTCAATTTCCAGGGATACACATTTCTACGTGAAAATCAATCCCTTGTCTATCAATCCTTCTTCATGATGAAAGTTGTGTTGAAAATTCCATAAAGGAATAATATTTCAGTGTAACCTTACATATAAGGTCTTTGAAACCTTCACTTCAGAGTCGACTTTCTGCACATTTATAATGATCCACCAAGTACCATACCGTCATCGGCCATGAATATCTTTCTAAATCTACCTCCTCTCCACATTTCTCTGGAGAGAGAGGCTAAATGGACTGCATATAGTCTTGTGCATATTGCCAATCGCACAAATCAATTCAATGCAGAGTGCAACAGACTGTTGGTTGACATTGGATGTCACAGTATTCTGGGAATGATCTCTGACTTTATGCCTCTCTCTTTCAACTACGAACTGCCTTATAAAGTACTGTTTCCGAGTAGAGAGGACTGTTTCCTCCGGAACAAGGAAATACTAACAGCAGATTGTTGTTGATTAACAGATGGATCAAAAACACTTTCAGATTCTGTTGCAAGTGTTTTCAGTCGTATACCCAGGACAGAGATATCAACCTGCCTAGGTATTCCAAGTGAAAATTTACGCTATTGAATTGTGTGCGGAGAGATTGGAAGAATCCAACCTCATATAAATCAATAGAAATATTCTCGGACACTCAAGCGACGTTGGAGGCTTTTGGTTCCTACATGAACGTCTGAATTGGTAGCAAATTGCTAAAAACGACTCTCATCAATAGAAAGACTCAAAATATTGTCTCTGGATAGGATTTCTGGTCATACTGGTCTGGTAGGCAATGAGGCTGCTGCCTCTCCTGAAAAGGAAGGTGTTGTGAGCAGCTTAATCAGACCAGAACCTGTCATTGACATCACTTCAGGCTTTGCCAAGCAAACATCAAACGCCTGGATGGTAAGAAGATTTATGCAATTCTGGTAGAATCTTCAAGGATTGACTCACTCCAAAGCATTTATTCACAGTTCGAAGGTTGATACCAAGCAGTTATTGGACTGAAGTAGAGATGTCTCATAGGCCTGCTAACAAACTGCGGAGCAGTTTCTGTTACTCACCTCACTTCTTGGGTGCGTGGCAACGATTATCAATAACTTGGTATGGATTTATTTGCTTTTTCCCTAATAGTTTCTCTTCAGTTTTCAAATTATAATATATCCATCGTTGATAATATGTCCTCAATGGTTTCTTCTCCCATTGTTAACCCAGAAATTTTAACACGCATTATCTCTCGGTTGGTTCTAGATTTGCTAATACTTTCCAGGACATTCGTACATTCGCGCGCTCTTAGCTACGTCACGATTGGTTCATGGCTTCCAGTGGCGGCCGGCGTTATTTTCTTTCGGGCATAATTTACAATAATATTCAATGATTTATGTATATATTTACAATTTGAATTACCTGAATTTTGAGAACCTAGATTTCACCCAAATAACGGTAAAAAAGGTGTTCCTGTGTTTAAGAATGAACTAATTATCATTAACATACATACATGTATGTATCAAGCCATGATTTAATTCTATCTAGTAAATGACCCGAAGTCTTGATTTTATTCGTTTCTGAATTTGGTTCCACTACAAATCTCATACTTCATTTCAGAAATATTATTCGAACAATAATCTGGTATTCATCGAAAGAAAACGAAATGAAGTTTGAATGAATATAATTTATTTAATGTCAAAAAATATCAAATCACATGAAATTCATAAAACTAAAAAATAACACCCGTCATTATGATTTCGTTCGTGAACTTTCAGACTGTCACTTTGAGTAAAAAGTTTCAAACATATACGGCACTCTCCAGTATGACATCTTTCATGAAATATCAGAATTCGCTTTCGGGTGAAAGATTTTGAACAAATTGGACATTGAAATGGCTTCTCTCCAGTATGACTCCTTTCATGATTTTTCAAAGTAATGGCTTGAGTGGAAGATTTGAAATAAATTCGAGACTGAAACGGTTGTTCTCCAGTATGAGTCCTTTCATGAACTTTCAAATTATCGATGCGACTGAAGAATTTCAAACATGTTCCACACTGAAAAGGTTTTTCCCCAGAATCACATCTTTCGTGAACTTTCAAATTGTCTTTGCGAGTGAAAGATTTCAAGCAGAATTCACACTGGAATATCTGTTCTCCAGAATGTCTCCTTTCGTGACGTTTCATAGTCTTAGCTTGTGTGAAAGATTTTGGACATAATGTACAGTGAAACAGTTTTTCTCCGGTATGGATTATCTCTTGCACTTTCACAGTTTGTGTACTACCGAAAGATTTCGAGTAAATTTCGCACTTTGGTCGTCCTCCATCATGGTTGACCATTGTCAGGTATATGAATGCACCAGCTTATTTGCAAAAACCAAATTTCAAAGAATCTGTCACTTCACAATGCGCAACTAATGAAATATAACAGTACGGTAATTACTATCAATTAAAATTGACGTGATATCGATCTAATCCCCAATTTATATGAAATCGAATTGAGTAAGTACTTTTCCAAAATCAATTACCATTATCGCATTATCTTAATAGGTAGTTTCTAAACAATATCAAAAATGTAGGTATTGAATGAATTGCACTATTGTTGACCATTCATCGTTTCCGGAATATATTACTATTAAGAAAATACATTTTTCTCTTATATATTTCATTTACTCAATAAAAATATTTTTATGTACATATGAACTTTCACAGCTTTGATTTTTTAGAGACAATATTATTATTAATAACTTCTCGGTGAGAGATTTCGTCACATTTCGAATGAAAGAGTCATGAAGAATGACTTTTTTCGTGAACTTTCAAATTATTACTATGGATGAAGGATTTTGAACAGATTCTACACGGAAAAGATTTTACTCCAGCATGACTTCTTTCATGAGCTTTCAAAGAAGCTTTGTACATGAAAGATTTCGGGCAGACTGTACATTGAAAAGGTTTTTCTCCGGTATGAAATCTTTCATGAACTTTCAATTTACTACTATAAATAAAAGATTTCGAACAGATATTACACTGGAACGGTTTTTCTTTGGAATGAGTTCGTTCGTGACCTTTCAGGGTATCTGGACGAGCGAAACATTTCGAACAGATAGTACACTGGAAAGGTCTCACACCAGTATGACTTATTTCGTGAATTTTCAATTCACTACCCCTAATGAAAGATTTACTGCAAATTCCACACTGAAATGGTCTTTCCCCAGTATGACTCTTTTCGTGGTTCTTCAAAGTACCACTCCGGGCAAATGACCTCGAACAGAAAGTACAATGGAATGGTTTCTCTCCGGTATGAACTCGTAAGTGAACTTTCAGTCCATCAGACTTAGCGAAATTCTTCAAACAAATACCACACCTGAATGATTTCCCACCATGAAGACTCTTCAGGTTCGATTGTGTAGCAGGATCCAAAAGAAGTGGGTCCACATCCTGGGTTGAGTCCTGAGCTCGAATATAGTAAGACAAGTTTTCTTCATTCTTATCCCCATACTTGAGATCTTCGTAGACAATGTCGATTTCATCTTCCATCTTCATTTGAATGTGTTCTCCAATGTTTTTATTATCACCGTTGCCATCCATTGAGTTCGGAATGGTGATGAAGTCAGTGTGAAACATTTCAGATCCTTCTGGTTCAATTTTCACAGATTTCGGAAAACGTGGCTTCACATCTTGAGTCAAGTCCTCACCACGCATATAGTATGGTAACTTCTCTTCATTCTTAACACTCTCACACTTGAGATCTTCGTAAAAAATATTTATATCATCTTCCATCTTCATTTGCCTATAATCACCAATGCTTTTGTTATAACCGTCGCCATCCATTGAGTTCAAGTTGTTAATGAAGTCAGTTGGAAACATTCC
>WOGM01000662.1:0-11711 GCA_015342125.1 Leptinotarsa haldemani | reverse complement strand
AAAATACAAATAAAACAGAAAACAGAGTCAGATGCAATACGCATATATACAGACGGCTCAAAATCCAAAGAAGGCTCTGGATGTGGAGTGTACTCCAGATCACTAAGCCTAAAGATTAAGTGAGAAATGGGGAAAAATACCATCGTAGTCCAAACAGAACTGTCTGGTATTTCAATTGTCACAAAAGAAATAACCAGGAAAGGAATTCGTGGCAGAAACATAACAATCTGCACTGACAAAAAAAAATCTCTATTAGCCTTGAACAGACAACATGTAACCTCAAGGCTGGTACAAGAGTGTCACCAAGATTTATCCAAAGTCTCGGTAGATAACAACATTATCCTGAGATGGGTTGAAGGGCACTACAGGAGTGAAGGTAATAGCATTGCCGACTTTTTCGTCAAGGAAGCGGCTGGACTAAAGATTTTGGGATCCATTGGCACCTACGGCCTGATGACTTTGACAATTGCGGAACTAGCCAAATGTTACACCCATGCTCGATCACTGAAGAGATGTGATGAAATCAAAGGATGCAATCTTGCCAGGATCACCATGAGCGACCCTGGTAAGCTGGCGCCCAGACAGCGATAACCAGAAAAAATCTACACTTGATAGTATGATTTCTGACTCTGTCACTGCCGCTATCAACTAAGGAAACACCACCATAATATGGGGCTAGTGTGGACACAATTTTATACAGGATGTGTGAACAGGAAGACGAAACTGTCAGGCATGTCCAATGAGAGTGCCCGGTGTTATCGTGTGTTCGGTGAGTATTGGCCTACATCTGCCGATATAAAGGAGATGTCTTTCAGTGACCTGTCCACCTTTCAGCAAAATACAGGATGTTTGATGACCTAGGAGGACAACTCCTCAGGAAGATGTACAATGGGTCACTCTACAGAGGTGGGTATCAAATGACAGGCATTGACTGACAGAATAGTAGAACACTTTGAAAAAGATGCAAATTCAAGCTGGCCGTAACTACAAAATGGCGATTTACACATTTTTTCACAACTGCCACAAGGTGGGTATCAAATGACGAGGCGTGACTATTAGAATGGTAGTACACTATAAAAAAGATGAAAATTCGAAATGGCTGCATCTAAATAACTGCGGATTACATATTTTCCACAACTTTTCCAATATGGGTATCAAATGACGGAGCTTTTCTATTAGAAAAGTAGTACACTTTGAAAAAGACGCAACTTAAAGACGACCGCAGCTACGAAATGACGAATTACATAATTTTTTTTTAGTTTTGAGTAAATTATCATTTTTTTCTCATAAGAACATTCATGTTTCGATGAAATTCTGGAGATTTCTGAATACCATTCATAAATGGTTGGTATTGAAGGAGGAGTTTGGATTGAAGTATTGTTTTTTCCTCCTGAGGTTATGGAAATCAATGTGCGGTCATTCATTTTCCATTTCGGTTAGGATAAGTATCGGTACAATTTCTCAGTAGTCAAAATAGTCAAAATCATTTAAAACAACAAGTTTCTCATTAATGAAAAATATTTTTCTGTGAAAAATAATTTCAAAATACGCAGTAACTTATCAAGATGATTTCACAAACTACACCCAACGATTTGATCTTCACAAACTCTATATTCGAAAAATAAAGTTTGCGAAGATCAAATAGTTAGTTGTAGTTTGTGAAATTACTATGGGTCTTCATCAAGTGGAGGTCGAATCAATCAGAAAAAAAAAATATCAAGATGAACTGAAAGATCGTCCTGTTTATCTGTATGAAGGTAGACCGAAAAAGGTCAATGAAAAAAAAAGTCTAATTTTCTCCACGAGAAATGACTTCCCTATGTCATTGTACTTACATATACTTCTATATGAGAATTGAACTATACAAAAAACACTTTCCTCAATCAAGTTTATATTTCAAACATTCGTTATGGAAATGAATCGGATATCATTCACAGGATTTCTACAGAATATAGTAAATGAAGGAGGTAAACACTGTTACGCTCATAACATTGATGATATCAAACTTATTCTTTGCATAAAGTCGTGATATCATGAATGATTTGAGTGTTTCTTCTCAAAATTGTTATCCAGATTTACCTAGTACTGAATAGCAAGTGTCTTACGGCGAAACACCAGATGTCTACCAATGAGGATGACCGTGTTCCATGTAAGTAAATTTATACCTCTTTCATTCTCTATATTGTGTAGAAATACTGTTAATGATATCTGAATGGAGAAAAGTGTTTTTTGTTCAATTCAGTGTTCATATAAAAGTAGTTTTTTCGAAAGTATTAATTTTTCTTTCGTGTAATTCATTGTTTGAATGAAATTAACTGTTTCGAAGTTTGTGTCTGAAAGTTATTTCTTTGCAAAATCTACACATCTTTAAATAGACTTACTTATTTGAAATTGATTGCTTCCTTTTTTCTTTTTTCCTTTGGAAGAATTTACAATAATTTTTTAGTATAATGATGGAGAAGTAGTACACCAAAAACTTTTTTTCCCAAAAAGATATCGTCTGCTTTCATTTGAATCATCTCTATGACGTTAATTGCAAAAAGTGTGGCAAGGAAATTCTAAAGAATCATTTTCTATATTTTAGTTGTCTTTTACTGTCTTTTACTTGATGATCATAAACTGAAAGCAATATATCAAAGCCTTGAATATTTTTTGAATCGTCTTTCATCTAGATATTTCTAGACAGAAACAAGTTTTTCAGAAAAATTTCAGTTATATGTGAAACAGAACCTTCAATGTTGACACAAAGTTGATATTTTCAACTCCAATAAATTGCCACTGCCTCTGATTTTGTCTATGATTGAAAAACCTATACGACTTTTTTCGAATACGTTTCAATGAAAATATACAAAATAAAATATGGCCTGTTTCCATTATTTTTGTTGATCAACTTTGAGATCTTTCAGGACTTGCTCAACTGTGATAAAAATTATCTTGGTGTCTGTTGAGAAATTTCAATAGACCAAATCAGTTTTCAACAATTTACAGATTCACACGATGAACTAATTTTTTATTTCATAATAAAAATACACGATAGCAGCAATTTCATAAAATACCCTGCAAATACCATACTTGAGTTTCTCGTTAGGATCAAATCACTAGTTCTATCACCACATTAATCAAATAATCGAATCGAAGATCATGGAAATACATCACAAAGTCAAATTGACTTAAATAAAACTCAATTCGAAGTACAAGGTACCGGAAAATTCGGGGTTGAATCCCACCCGAGAAATCGCGGCATATATTTCGAGCGAATTAGTCAAACTAGCGGCATGATTCTGTTTCAGTGAACTCCGAACTCACGAAATCCGTTAATAACTTGAATAATGGTTCCCGTGCATATTGCCTAGAAGGCCTTCTGGTCGAACTATAAATTCAGCCGGATGTAGAAATCTGATTTTCTTCCCATCTCACCAAGCGTGGGAAGGAAATCACCCTCTTTAATTTTTCGAAACTACTACTAGACGTAATTGAAGTGTTAAGTGTCCCTCACACCGGCAAAAATTGAAGATGCTTAGGCAAATGCAGGTCAGTGTTAGGAGGAATATTACGCAAAAAAAGCTAATCAATATTTTTGTTTCATTGGAATGTTTCATGAAAATTCAGAAGATGTTTGTGGACTTTCGAATTCCTTTTAGCATGACGGTGCAGTCTGAAGGAGGAGGGAACTGACGAAATTTTGCACAATATGTTTCACTCCTTCAGTTGATGAAATCGCTGAAATTCCACCCCAGGAAATAATCCCGCACCAATATTCGTATAAAAATAATGTCGATGGAAATCAAAGATTTTTTTATATTCTGTAGTTCATGATTTTCTAAGAAAACTTATAGTGATCATATCTCCTAAATTATCTGATTTGAATGATACAGGAATTTCAATAACAATATAACAAGTTCTCGAAGAATCCGGTAATCTATTTCCATCTGAGTCGATGTTAGGTATGTTAGGAATCACACGTTGAAAGGTAACACAGACTTCGATTTTTGAGAGTTACCTCCGTAGGGAGGCGACAGAGACAGGGTCAAAGACTATGTTTCAGTTTGTGTATGAAAGTTACTTCTTTGCATGATCTACACATCCATGTATAGTGTTACTAATTTTCAAATTGATTACTTCCTTTCTTTCTTTGAAAGATTCCCTAATTTTTTGTATCGAGATGGAGTAGTAGAAAGCCAAAAACTTTCTTTCCCTAATATTTCTTTTAGTTTCTATCGTCTTTGTCGGCTTTGATTCGAATAATAGTAATACTCTGATCTTCATAATAAAATCATTAGAAAATGTTGCCAATCCCTAGAATTTTCAATCATGTCCAACAGACCATTCCTCAAATATTATTTTAGAAGTAAATACTGAGAATGAATGGCCTGAACCTTTCTGAACATTGTTATTCTACACTACAACTTAGAATTAAGGTTATCTACTGCAAAAAATTTCTGTTTGTATCTCATTGAATTTTTTTATGTGGGTGTTAGTGATGAAAAATCAACATTTCAAAGCATTTATTATTCTTGCAGTTCACCTATGATAAAAATTTGCTTCAAACTGTGGTAATACTAGAACCCAATAAAATTACTGACTCAGAATTTGAATACATTCTCAACTGTTTGGCTTCAGGTTAGATTTTGTTGAAAAAAAGTATGTTAATAAGTCACTCTGCCTACTATTTAAGTTATGTGAATCTGTTTGATACTTAGTTTTCTTAAGACGTACACCAATAGTTATGAATTTCATTTCAATATTGTCTAATCAAATCAAATTAGGCCTATGAAGGCCCACAAAGATGATCTGCATAATTGAACAAAGAGAGTATCAGTGATTTGCATGATATTTTCCCTGCATTGAAAGTAGCAATTTCGCAGTTTTCATAATAATTTTCAAAGAAGAATAAGCACGTTGGAATAGTCTACTGAAATGCCTATTTTTTTGTCTTTAATCATAATTAAATATTTTTTGATTTTATTTTATTGACGACTTGTTTATTTTGTGGAAATTCATGTTCACTAGGAATACACTACAAAACACAATTTTGTCTATTTTCCACGATATTTCTTTTATTGTTGACTAGTTTCGGCTATTACACCATTTTGAAAACAAAATTATTAATTAATTAAATATAATTAAATGTTTACCATTTATATTGATATCAATAAAATTTGAAGCAACTCCTAGTTAATTTTTGGGATATGATAGCAGACAGTAGTTGGAAGCGCCACTTGAAAACATTGTAGATATTCATTAACGTTTCAAATTAGCTGAACCGCTGTATTTTTTTTTGGGAAAAGGAGGCATCAATTCATCATAAAAAAGGTCGTGAAACTTTATATTCATTCTCATAACTGCTATTACTGTAATGATTATTTCTAATGCATATTAGTTTTGGTTATCATTGGTCGCTGGAACGAAAGTTCTGAATAGACATAAAAAGAAAACAAAATAAAAATCGAAAATCATTGCCCCACCCACAAAATAAATTCTCTGCAGTTTTGTATGAAAGATTTTGTCTTACTCTAGAATAAAGTGAAATAATGAGTGAATATTTCATGTCTAGTTGCTAATGAATATATCTCATGTATTTTTACTGTTCAAAATGAAAATGACAAGAAATTCCAACCCACTCTATGAAATTTCTATTTTGTTTCTCAGGGTTTTTAATGTCCCAGCGGATGCTCGTTATGGAAGTGAAGCTTTTCTGGCCCGTTGAAACATAATGGATTTGTAATGGCGCTTGAATTACTTCCAACAAGATTCCAGCCGAGACTAGGTTTGTTCATTTCTACTTGGCAGGAATAGCTGAAATAATCAAACTACCCTTCATCCATAGAAATCAACGAAATGGGGAAGTGCACCCGCCGGGCACATACAAACGTCTGCAACGAAATAGCGTCGTGACGTTGTCAGTCTTCGGCAGACACGGCGCTTCGCGATGCGACGTCTGTCACTGGCAGAACGCTATTAAACAATGTCTCTTGCGGAATAACAAAAAAAGAAACAAAACCTGAAAAATCTGTCTCGTTCCCGATGGCAAATGAAGGAGTTGCTGAAATGTGATATTGTCTTGAACTGAATGCATTATGTATGAGGAAAGGAAGTTGTCATAAGAAAATTTCAATTCGGTTTCTCTCTGGATGCGATTAAGTGTGCACTACAGAAGTAATTTATGTAGCTTTGAAGTTTCTGCATTCCATTTCAACTCCGTTCTCATTATGAAGAATAAGAGGAATTGAATAATTTCAAGAAATTGCAGGGTATTAAATTTTAATATGCTATCTCCACCACGACAAACGATAACACACCGAAGTTTTGTCTGAAGATCTGTCCCCCATACCAATGAGAACCACTTCGAGATTGATTTAACGAGATCTCCTCAACTACGTGACGTTTCTTCTCTGAAGATATTTCTTGAACCTATAAAATACGTATACAATAATATAATAAAGACGAATAAAAATATCGTACAAGTACGGTATACACAAATATTTCACTACGCTTTTAGATCGATGTCAGGGTGAAAGTGGCGATTTTTCGTCTCGGAAAATTCATTTGTCAAGTACAGCGTTATCCAGAAAAACAAGTTCTCCAAAAGTATAGTTTGAAGTGTATTGTATTGAACCTCGAAGTGATAGGCAACGGTAGTTTACTACATATTTCTAATGAATGGAAGTTATGGAAATTAAGCGATGTGAGTCAATCGTACCCTCCGGAAACATATAATCGACGATTCTTTAAAATATTGATGCATTCCAAATATTCTCGAGTTGTTTTCCAACAAAACAACCATTTTTATAGAACAGATTAAATTGCGGTCTACAAAACACCGGTTGCAATTTCTTTGATATATTTCTCGGTTAATTTTTGATATATCTCATCTACATAAATTCATTAATTTCCGAAGTCTTACCTAAGAAATTCTCGTCTTTCGGTCAATTTCCACAAATTTCCCAATTTTTGGAATATCTCACCCGGAAAATTTTCATCTTTCAATCAATTTTCTCAAATCCACTAATTTTTGAGCTGTTCCACATAGGAAATTCTTATGTTAAAATCAATTTCCCCAAATCATCCAATTTGTTAACTATCTCACCTCTTCTGGACGATTTATCTATATCGACCAATTTTTGAACTATAAAAAATTCTTATCTTCAGACTGATTTCCCCAAGTCGACTAATTTTTGAACTGGTGGCGACAGCTAATTACAGAAAAAGTCGATTTTAACAAATTCTAACTGATATCTTATATAGAAAATTCTTATCTTCAAGCCTATTTCCCAAATCTTTTGATGGATTTCCAAAAATTGACCAATTTCTGAACTGTCTCCTCTGAGAAATCATTATATTCAGACCGATTTTTTTAATCAACCAATTTTTGAATTATTTTGCCTAAGAAGTTCTTATGTTCAAGTGGATTTTCCTAAATCGAGCAATTTTTGTCTTATCTAGAAAATTCCTATCTTCAAGCCGATTTTTCAAATCGACCTGAATTATCTCACCTAAAAAATTCATGTAATCTACCGATTTCTCCAAGTCGACACATTTATGAGATATCATCCCACCTGGTAACGATTTTCCCAAATTGGCCAAATTTTTCTCAATAATCATCCAAAATTTTCACAATTGACCAAAAGTCCCCCAATCGGTTTTTTTCTATTTTTTCCGATTCTTCAAGTACGGATAGAAGCTCCCACTTGTTTGATTGATGACCTGTTTATTTTGTAGAAATTTATATTAAATATAGAATAAAGAAATTTTGTCAGGCATAGGCTTTCTCCAAGAAGATGAATGTCTCCGAACCGGATATAATATTGTCAGGTCAGACGATTCCACTTTCTACTTCGATAAGTTTGTTGGGGGTTTAAATGGACACCAATATGTCTTGGAACAATCATGTCGCTGGAATTGCAAAAGCCCCTCTCAAAAGCTTGGAAAACTGTTCCGAACCAGAAAACTGTACACACGTCAAAAACTTTTGATGCTTTATAAAGCTCAGATCAGATCTTCTTCAAAGAATTGTTCTCATGTATGTAGCTCCGTGCAACCTTGAAAGCCTGGAACATCGAAGAAAGTATCTTCTGTAGATGCTTTCACGGGATGTGACTTGGCACATTTGATTTCACCAAAAGCTGTACGTATCAGAAATACTCTACGGACTGTGGCTGCTCATTGTTTTGAGGTTCAACTCAGTACACCTCGAACTTCACTGTTCAAAAATTCTTTCATTTGGAAAACTGCGTTTATGTGGAATAAACTTCCTGAGAATGTTTTTCCAAATAGATTTAATCTCCAGCGATTCAAATCCAATATGAATCAATACTTTCGCACCGCTCTTAGAGCGCCTTTAGGGTTTTCTTGTAGTGCTTGTGTTTTGTCTAATATTCTGGTTTTGCATTGGAATGTTTTCGACATGATCTATTGGTTAGATTTTGTAGCCGATCACTTGCTCACAATTTTGGATGGAATTACATTGAAAAAGTAATATTTATAAATGAAGTAACATCAGTTAGATACTTCAGAAGAATATTTTGATGGATTATCGAAGTTAAAAGTAACATTCAACCCGCTGAAAGTTCAAAAATTATATGCAGTTCCAAAATTTGGACGGTTTTGTTTATTCTTTCAAACTTATTAGGTGATTTACTGAAAAATCAAATGGTTGTTCAAGTCGACAAGTATATTAAAAGAAAAAAAAAACAAAAAATTTAAATGTTATACCAATAATTTGGTGTTTTTCTTCAATAATTTAACCATGAGTTTACAAAAGAAATTATACAATACAAATAATGATGACATAACCCAGAACTGCAACACTTTTTTTCGCGCTTTTCCCTGTGTATAATTAACAGGGTGCATCACACCTCAATGATTTATTGAGTACAATTCCCGGAAAAGACATCAGACTATGTCAAAACTATAATCGTTATCAGCAAATCGATTTTTAGCTAATGTCGAAGGCATTAAACTTCGAAAACCCTACGCAGATTCACCGAAGATGAATGAGAATGTTCAAGGGTGGGGTAGGCGGTCGACCGGAAGAAACTTCAAAATTTGTTCGACTCCGTACCCACAACGACAATGATTAATACGACTTGAAATGTGCGCAAATCACCGTATCTTTTTATGCAAAACAACAATGGCCGACTTGACGCGAAAATTATGTCAGTTGTCGAAAAAGGGATATGCGTAATGTTTGTCGGGTTTATCGCCCACGTAATTTTTGGTGTGGTCCTTAAAAGCTGCGCTTGAATGTTGAAATATTGGTGTTCATTAGTCGGTTAAATTTAAGTCATGTTTCAGTTCATTTTTTATTATTCACGTTACAGGCGAATGGTTTGGTTCTTAACTGCAATTTGAATAAATCGAGTATACAGCAAGTTTCCAATCCATGAGTTCTTATTAAAATTTTTTTGAGAACTAATATAAGAACTTAGGCTTTTACGGCCGGAGTCACGATTGAAGAAAAATTCCGTACTGGAAGGCTGCGGACAATTATTTTTTTGTTATCAATCGTTTCCTTCGCTCATTCTATTTCGGAACAAAATTTTCATTCGTATCCATTATATTTGAGAAAGCATCAAACCCCTCTGCATACACTGTTTTCCTTATTGAAAACTTTTCAGCGTGTAGATGCATCTTTGAACTTCTCTTTATTGTTTGGCTTTCACTTTGCGCGGCCTTCGCCGGTTAAAATATGGCGGCTGTTCTGTTTTACAAATGCATTTAAGCCAAAGTTTCGTATAATCTGATAAAGGTTCCCCTCGCTTCGCAGAACTTTCTATTAATTCTTTGTGTAACGAATTAGGAAGTTTTTATATTTATTTTCAGGAACAGCAGGTCCCTTATCTTTGCGGGCGCTTTTTCATTCGGGCCTGATGCTAAGATAGCACGTAGATTTTTCTTTCTCACGTTGGTATTCCTCAGATCCTCATCATATTCGTTGATGTCACCCATGTATGTGATGTACTACATTCTCATATAATATTTGATATTTCATCATTAATAGCGTGTTTTTTATTCTAAATTAAATTAGGTGTGATTGGACTGTTTCATCTCTCTATCTGAAAATTGAATGGTACTGGTAGATACTGAAGAATGAAGATTTATATTACATATCACTAATACACTTTACTGCGAGATTTTCGGTACAGAAGATTTTGAAAACCGCGGCACGTATTTCGGTATACTTAAAATAGCTTCCTCAAGCAGGGATGATGGATTAATATTGAATAACAATCATTTTAAACTGTAACAATACTAGTTACTACCATCTTCCTACGTAACCTAATCCTTGACTGAATCTAGTTCAGATTTAACTACCAGGAAAGACCGAATATAATCCTCAATAATCCTCAGATATAATCCGATATTTGCATACATCAAAAGGAAAGAATTGAAGAAGAAACAGTTTCCAGGATAAAAAATGAACTTGGCGCATATTACCTACCTTCTTACAAGAGTTAAAAGAGTTCAATCATGAGTTCAAAATCCTTCATTTCCAAAAGACATTCATACTGAGTCATATTCTAAACCGAATCTGGTCTTTTCAGGTTATTGAATCGGTTATTGAATTGAACCAATTTATGGTTGGAAGCTATTATACTCTTATTGTAAGGTTGCATCTCACACTCTACAAGAGTCATTTGGTTAAAATTGGTTAAAAGATAAGATATGTATAAAAAACACATGGCGGAAAATATATGTATTACAGCATACACGATGTATCAACGATGTGTAAGTGAATGATAATAAGTTCCCTATTTGAAATAGCAAAAATATTTCCAATAAAAGTTGTAGACAGTATTGAAAGATGTTACAAACGTAACCACTAACTTACGGGGTGTTTAATTATTAAATATCTGACTTATCAAAGTTATGTTTTTCAAAATTGAACATTCGATATATGTATTTCAATTCGATTGCTTTTCTTGAAATCAATTGTTTTCAAAAATACAAAATTATTTAGGTTTATTTCATATGGCACTGAAGTTCTAGTTGGATATAAGTCGGAAAATGAGCTCATTCAGTACCAAATATCTCATACTTAATTGAAGGGAATTAAAACATTTTTCATTCAAACATTTTTGCGATTAGTTCTCGTTTTTAATTTGACCGACTGGCAATTTTCCGTACAGAGGTAACGAAAACTCGGATAACTTTTTTCTCATTTTTTTTTCAAATGGAACACCTATCAATAAAGAACACCAGAATGGTCCATATGAGCTTCCAGAAAGGGTTTTTCTCTCTAATATCTATCGAAAATGTATGTATTTCATTTTAACTCAAAGAAATAACAAATATTTCGTTTAATAATAACGATGTCAAACAATCTTGGATAGCTTGAATTTTCTTTTTGTGCTTTGAATATGATTAACTTTTTATTGAATTCCTTTTCGAACCTCAATTAATGTTTAGCTAGTAATAGAGCAAAAACTTACCAAATTTAATATTTTTAGTGTCGCAGATATTAATACCTTGCGATGTTGAAGAACCTTGTAATATATTTGAACTAGCTGACTCGACAATTTCATCGGATTTAACATTTTATTCTTGAAGTGGAGAGGACGATGCTGTAACACCTTTCAACAGTATTCTTTCAACACTATTCTTCAACACTAGCGCTACTCCAAAGCGATGGTGGAAAAGACTTTGGCTAAAAGACAGCAGGAGCCTCGCAAGGAAGAGAAGCCGTCACAACCAGTGCTTGCACTTCCCTA
>WOGM01000661.1:0-11717 GCA_015342125.1 Leptinotarsa haldemani | reverse complement strand
AAAATGTAGGGTGTCTCCAGAGGCTCCAATAGATTCAATACATCGCCAGAACACTTCGTGACACGACTATCGTCAAACTTAAACCAGTCCGTTTCGTCTTTGACCAAGGCGTAATAATGACAAACTTCAACACCATAACCACATTGAACAATGACTGCATAAATATTTTAATAGTGGTCTTCTAGATTGAAATGTTCATCTACTTCGTCAGTGGGTTAAGCGCATGTTACGTAATACAGTCGATCATCACCTGTTGAAAATTCTTTTTTCAGATGAGTTAATAATGAGCTTTGCACGGACTGGATCAATATCCAATGTCGGTAAATACCTCAAAAGGTGGAAATTATTGTTATGGATGATTCTCAAAAAATTTTCTCGAATCGCCACTCAGTGTTCTCTATACTAAGCCAGACAGAAAAGATTCTTTCAAAACTTCATTCTCCACACATAGAAAAGAAGTTCAAATTTCAAGTAACACCTGGTACATTAGACATAGCCCACCGATTCTAAGTACAACAATACTACAAGTAGATATATCTCTCTCTATATGACCATACAAAAGGAGAATACTTGTTGACACCAATTTGTATACCTGACCGTAACATGATTATAATTCAGTTTGAATACTATTGCAGACTGCTCAGAAGAATCTCAGATCTGTGAAAATAGAAATTTTCAAATAATTGTTATGGAAAGTGGAAGAATTAAATGTTACACATGGTCGACAGATGCCTCCAAAGTCATCCTCTTCGATGTATTTTTGAAAACGATATCTGAATTTGAATTTGAATCTATTCTTTATATTTCATTGACACATATTGCTGCATATACATCATCTTCAGATTTTCTAGAAGAGGTCAATGAGGACGAAAATTTCTCCAACGGTAACGAACTTGACAGTGTTGGAAACGTGTTTTCGAAAGAACCATAACGAAGTTGTGAAAGGGATAATGAATTCAGTGAAGTACTCATTTCAAGATATAATTGTATGGAAACCCGAGGCCGAGTATCTTTTATACCACCGTAAAACTATGAGATCATCCATAACTGTGGAGAAATCAATTGACACTAGATACATCTAAAATCTCAATTCAACCACAATGATTCCGCCGCAATAGGAAAATCCTCCCCTATAACTAGATGGAAAGCAGTTAGTTCCTGCGTGAAAGGACTATTAAAGGGGATTTAGAAAATATAATACGAGTATTTGAACATGTTCCATATCTGAATACACAACCGTTAGAAACAAACAACAAAAAGAATAGCAAATACAAATATGGAGTCAATAGAATCTCTTATATAGGTGAGCCTAAAAGGTCTTCGGATATTCGTATTGTCAACAAGAAAAAACAGTAACTTCGAACGTATTTCTTTACTTTATTTATCATCTTTTACTTCTAATATCAGTAATGAATCATCCTTTCTTTGTAAATCCGAACTTTGACTGCTGAACGAAAATTGTCAAGTAACACTCCTTTGTTAGATTTTCACTAGACACTTTACAAAACTTCAACACGTGTTTTGCTATACAATAGCTTCTTCGAACGTTTTCTTCCACTGCAGTTTTCATTGCAAGTCACCTTCTCAGACCTCAAAAACTCAGCTTTAATGATTCAGATAGTGCTGACATTGATATGGGTTGTTCTTCAAGAACAGTTGAATCCAACATTGAAATTGTGATATCGCGTAGCAACAAGTCTTTCTTCATTTTCAGTATTTCAATAGTAACATCTGTTCACAAAAAGAATTTGAAACTTCAATAACTTCTAATTATTATATGCGAGCGCTTTCAATAGCAGGAAGTGTTATCCTCTTCATGGCTCTACTCAAACTGAATGTTTTATCTTCTTGTTTGTTCTTTCATACGGTTAGAACGCCTCAGTGCAGGTATTTGTCCTCTCCTTTCATCCTTACATAGTACATTGAATGTTAGGCAACATCATGTCATTTACCAGAATATAATAAGCTTACACTCTTGCATAATATTTCCAATGTTGAAATTTCGTCTACCAAAAGTATTAAATATTTAGGAGTATTTTTAGACAGTCACTTGAAATGGGAAACGCATATCAATAACATCATAGANCAAATATCCTGAAAGTGGAACAAATGAAAATAATTTACCATTCATTAGCTGAATCGCATTTATTATATGGAATCGTAGTCTGGGGAGGAGCAAATAAAATTTTGATACGAAATCTTGAAACTATACAGAAATTTCTTTTGAAAATTACATTCAACAAAACAAGACAATTTTCATCTGACTTGTTATACACCTTGTTATATGCCAATTATTCTGTCACAGTCTTCTCGTGTATCAAACACAAAAATAAGGAAGTTTCGGTTCGAATATCACATATACATAAAACATAAACATAAGACATAAAACAAACGCCCTTAAAATACCGACACAAGGAAAAACCTCTGCACAAAGATGACATACTTACCTAGGACCTAAATTATATAACACATTGAACATTGAGATGAAAATAAAATTAATTCCCTAGAAATGTTTGAAACTCATACAAAATAATGATTACTCAGTATGCCTCGAGAAAACTTACACCGATGATTCATTGATATAAAAGATAATGACTACATTACAAAACTATGATGGGAGATGCTGTGAAAATAAAATCAAAACGAAAAAAAAAATGAAAAGAAATGAGAGAAAGACATTTAAAAAAATGTGTTTCTTTCAAAAGCTACCTTGAATATTTTGAATCAGCTCTAGTTTGTAGACCTTCATCATCCTAAGACTAACTATGACTCATCGAATAAACATTAAACATATCACAATTGTGGAGTACTGCCCACTCTATAATTGTCCGTACATAAACATTAGTTATGATCACATGAGTAAACGACTGATATCCATTGATATTGAATAAAGACTGTAAGTATATATCATTAATGTATGTAAAGTGATAACTTTCATTTTTTTTTCTGATACTTCCCCCTTATTTGCTCTTTTCTCTCAACCACTCTACAATGCAATGCTTTATGTGGCTAACTCTTTATTTATTTGTAATATTGACATTGGTTACTGTAGTTGTTTCTGGCAAATAAATATTATTATTATTATTATATATAGAAATTTGAAATGAGAATGTTTATTAAGTACATACATGATCAGAATGAAAAGAAATAAGTGGAACAAAAAGTAAAAGAAATAGGTTATTGAAAAGTTTGATCATAATCATTATCTTTGTGATCTTCAAGAGAGATGTTTCTTAGTTTGAAGTATTGATAAGAGGAATTTCTAAATAATAATTGAAAGTTATTTCCTTCAGGTGAGTATATTACAATTCCAATTCTGGATAGAAAAGCAATATAGAAAATCATCAAAATAATGAAATAGAAAACATACTTCAGAAATAATTTATAAAATTATTTCTTATGGAAGTCGTGATTTGACTTTTGGAGTATGATGCCTTGAAAATTTCTTCAGTGAATAACATCTTGTTATCATTTAAAAATAATCAAGAAAATGATTATTAAAAGCATCATTAGGATGAATTAAAATTTGGTATTTGAAATCATTTCACTAATGCAATAAAGGATAATTATGGCTCAAAAAGATCAAAGAATAGATCAAAGACTAATACCAGCTAAGTGAAAGGAGTAGTTTTTCAATATTGACATTGTTGACTTTCTCTGGAGTCAAAGGTTATTGGAATACAAGATACGTAATTCAAACATTCTGATCTATAGACCGATTTTCCCTAATCGATTGATTTTTGAATAAATTTTTCTAAATTAACCAAATTTCAAGCTATCTCACCTAAATAATTCTCATCTTCAATTCAATGTTTCCCAATCAACTGATTTTTGAAGCACTACTCGCAAAATGATTAATTTTAGAGTTATCTCATCTAGACAGTTCTCATCTCCGGATCGATTTCCCAGAATCAGCTAATTTTCAAGCTATTTCGCTTAGAAAAGTATCTTCAGTTTGATTTCATTTAATCAATCTAATTTTTCAACTATATCACTTGAAAAATTCTCATCTTCAAGAGGATTTTCCCAAATCAACTAGTTTCTAAATCAATTTCATCAACCTGATTTTTTCATCTATTTCACTTGGAAAATTCTCATCTTTAGGAGGTTTCTCCCAAATCAACTAGTTTCTTAATCCATTTCATCAAACTGATCCAATTTTTGAGCTATCTCAACTAGAAAAATCTCATCATTTTGATTTCCCTAACAGAAATAATCTAATACAACTCAAATGGAAGTTAGAGTTGTGAATAATTTTTGAAAAAAAAAAATTGAGAAAGGAACCATCATATAGTAATTAAGTACATTTTCAACCTGAACTCAAAATTATTACTATTATATTTGAAATTATCCAATTTACTACAGCTCGTGGATTTGTTAAGTAACAATGAATTTCATGATTGTGGAATCATCAAGTAATTCGCGAAATAATATAGTATGAAAAACAATTGAAATTTATTTATATGTTGAAACAATACGTTGAACATTCGTCAGGTCAACATTCTTATTAAACATTTTATGAATGAAAAGTTGTGTCTATATCGATGAAATCAGTAATTAGTAAGTTCCAATGATTTATATCGTACTGTTATCCAAAATAATCAATAGTTTAGTGGTTTCAAATGAGGGTCCTGTGGTACACTTGACACTTATAGTTGAAAAACAATTATTTAGGGCTAGATCTAAACGACATATTTGTACAAACTACAATTTTTGTAGTACATTCATCAGGATTTTAATGATTTGTGAAAAAGTTATGAAAAGTTAATTAACAAGAAATAATCCAAAGCAAATATATTTTTGATCTCACTATCAATTGCAACACCCTTAGACTCCAACTGTACATAAATATCAATATGAAATTTGTTGTTATACAAAAATGAAAACATAATACTTCCATCACTTACGTAACGAAGTTTATGAAGACATCATCTTTTCCACACGTGTGTTCCGCCACTGTTACTTTGAGGAGTGAAGAGGGAAGCCGTGTGAAATTTTCTGCCAGATAAATGGAAGTATAGAGAAGGCCTTGTTGGCTATATGTCAACGTCAGGTTTGAATTTGTGATTGATTTTGTCTCGGTAAAAATTGAGAGCTGTGAAAAAATATGAAAACAATTCTAGGTACTGAGAAGCTTTGAAAAAAATGTTAAACACAGGTCGGTCACATAATATTTGAATAGAAGAATTTTTCGTGACGTAACTTCGTGACGTAACTTTGTTTGGAATCTTTTAATTTTTCATTTTTTGTTAAAAAAATTTTTCAATTTTTTTAATTTTCAGCTTTTATTCATATTTCAATTTTTATTTTTTTGGTTGTTGCTTGTATGTTATTATTTTGTTATTTCAGTTTGTTGTTTGATAAAATTGTTATTTTCGGTTAATCTTCTTAATTTTTCTCAGGGATTCCAAATCAATTCATATTATATTAGACAATGGAAGTCCGAACTAACAAAATACAATCCAAATGCGGTTTGTACGAAAGTGTGGAGTTATAGTATATACCTAAATCTTTGTTTCTACCCTGGATAATTTAATACTATTCATTGAGTGATTGTACATAGTGTCTTATTTAATTTTTGGGTACAACGGAAGATCATTTTTCATACTCCACCGATGAACACTGTTGATGTCCTCTTATAGTTTGACACAGTCTTGTGAGTCTTCGACCTGTCTATAAAATTTAAGATCATCTGCTAATAAGAGACACTCAGAGTAATTTGAATTTTGAGTTAGATAACTAATGAATATCAGAAAAAATAATGGACCCAGGTTTGATCCTTGAGGGACACCAGATTCAGCAATTTGAGTGCTTGGGTACCAGCGCCATTTCTATGTAACTTTTCCGGTGTCACATCATGATTAACTTCATCAAATGCCTTCTGAAAAGCTGTATAAATAACATCGATCTGTTTATTGTTATCTACATGGTTGAGGACATGATGACTGGATCTTAGTAGATTTGTTGATGTCGACTTATTTGGTACAAATCCGTGCTGTTCATCACACGTGGTTTTGCCAAAACCCCTACACACTTTTATATAGATGATCTGTTCAAATAGTTTCGCAATAGCACACAACACTCCTATTGACCTATAGTTTTCAATGTCAGAGACCCTCCCAGACTTATGGATAAGTGTCACTAATGCTTCCTTACATAAGTCTGGAAACGTATTCGAATTTATTGGTGACTTATAGATATAAAGAAGAGGTTGCTTAAGCTATACTCCACATCATTTAATAATATGGTGGTGTTTTATCGCCTCCTGTAGATGTTTTTGGCTCCTTTAACGCTTCAAAGCGATTGTGAGACGATTTTCAACATTACCTGCAAAGTTGATGCTGTAAGTCGCCAGGTCATTGCTGTAGACAAAATAAAAATATTTGCCAAAAGAATCTGCAGACTCACTTTCTTTCACTCGGGAGCTCTGTAGCTTGAGTATAGCGGACGAATAATTAGTTTTTTGTTGCTTTCCGTATATGACCAGAAGTGTCATGAATCGTTATTAATGGCATTTTCTATATTTTTTATGTATTCTTCATAGCTGGTATCAATTGGGTTTTTCAATGTTCGTCTCTCCTCAACATATAGCATATAATAATTGGATAGATTTTTCAACTTTCCAAACAGGAAACTTACTTTTTTATTTCTCACTTGAGGTACTAAGTCATTGAATACATCATATTTTCGACTATAGAAAAATTTTACCGCGTGACTGAATCCCGCGTGTGATCCAGTCAATATCTCTGATTGTATATGTGTTTCAGTGAACGGTTAAACATCCGACTTTCAGATTGTTAATCATGGAGTACCCCAAGGTTCGGTTTTGGGCCCCCTCCTATTTATCATTTATATTAATGACCTCAGCTGCTTTATGTCACCTTATAGGTCAGTTCTCTTTGCAGACGACTCAACGTTTATTATTTCTGAGAAAGACAACGTAAACTTTGATGCTTCACTGACTAGCGCTACTAACAAAGCAAATGAATGGTTTGCAGAAAACAAATTGAAATTAAATAGTAATAAAACACAAATAATGCAAATATCAGCAAATAACCAATCAACTATTAGGCAAGAAACAAAAAGCGTAAAACTGCTTGGATTAGTGCTGGATCACAGACTGAACTGGTAGACATATATTGATCAATTATTCAAAAAACTATCTAGTTTCTTATTTACTTTACGACAATTGAAGACAATAACTAATTTCACAACTCTTAAAACCACGTATTTTTCACTGTTTCACTCGCACATTATCTATGGCATTACTCTCTGGGGTAATTCCTCCTATGTGATAACAATTTTTAAAATGCAGAAGAAGGCAATACGGGTACTTGCCGGAGTTGGTTTTAGAGATCACTGTCAAGAGTTTTTTAAAAAACTGAAAATTATGCCTTTACCATGTTTGTTTTTATTTAACACTTTAATTGAAATTCATAGAAGTCAGTCGGTATTGCCGATAAATTCGGAAGTACATAGCTACAACACTCGCAATTCTCACCTTATCCGAAGCAGCCGTTTTCGACTAAATATTTCACAGTCGAACTCACTGAACTATGAACTTTTTAACACATTGCCATCAAATGTAAAAAAATTGAGTATCAATGCCTTCAAGAAATATTAAAAAAGTATCTCCTGAAATATTGTTTTTACACTGTTGATGATTACATTGCGCATTGCCGAGCCAAACGCATTGCCGCATCTCTGCTGTGATTCTTTTACTGTTTTTACTGTATTTGCTGTCAAATTTTACGTAAAAAAATGTTCATCCAATTTTCTTTTTTGACGTGGTACAAACCAACATATTGTAAAGTAGTTAAATAAAATCGATCTATCTATCTTTCTATACGATAGCTGTAAGAAATCACATATTTGAAAATTATAGACAGTTCCGAAGACGGTTTTCTTCCTATTACTATCACTATTTTCTAGTTCAATATCAATAATTAATAATGCAGGGTGGTTTGCATCCTCTTCTATCAATGTAGCTTCTATGTAGCTGATATAATGTAAAATTCTAAAATTCTCGCATCGTTAATGAAGAGAGAATAAGAACTATGTACAAAAATCACAATTTTCCTTATAATTGAGTGATTAGGTGTAAAATTTGGTAAATGATGATCATTTCAACATATTTCCAATAGAAATCTCCTCAGAGTTACTTGAATAGAAAAATCTCAAAAACAACCAGTTTGCAATACTAAATAAGAACTGAATATCTGTGTACTCAAAAGAAGTTGGGAAGAAATTCCTGTCGAAACACCTTTATAGAAACTAATCACTCAAAAGACTTCATGCAAAATTTAATATAATCTCTTAGGATACCTGTGCAGTGCGTCATATCAAAACCTGAAAATTAAAAACATGTAAATGTAAATTAACCCGTAAATATAAACGAGCTGCTCCAACAGTAGCAGGTTCGGAGAAATAACTGGATAACTAACCATCCAGAGCGACAAGACACACGCATTAGTCTCGGTCCACACAACGGTGTCATCTTCATCAATCTCCGCCTTAATTTATTGTCTTATTTCCCTTTGTCATTTTTCATTTCGCTTCAAACTACATCTTCATTTAGAATTGAACAAGAGAGTATGAAATTACCTTGACTGGTCGAAAAACGACGGGATTAATAGGTGTACAGGATGTTCGTGTATTGGGAGTTATTAATTATTTGTTTTCATTTTGTTTTTGTTGCAGAATTAAACAAGTTGTTCGCCGTGCGAGTCGGTGTATGTAGTGCTGAAAATTATTAATAGTTGTACATTATAATAATCGAGTTACAACCATACGTTTCCTGTTCGTATTTATAGAAACGCCCCAGAAATGCTTCGTTTCTCATTTATCACATATTATGAAATATTCCAATGAGATTATGATCTATGGACTGCTCCATCCACTCATGTGACATATTATCGCAGTCATTGGTGGAAAAATTATGGCAGGTTAAATTTTCTATACAGTTTTATGCACAACTCAAAATCTGAGAATAACTTATATAATAGTATTTTACGTCAGCCGGTTGGCGACTTATCACAGTACGAGTTCTACGGAATATAAACGAACATGTATCATATATATGATATTTTATTTCCTTCTGTATCTATTATTATTTATCCGTGATAATGAATAAACAATTTTCACAAACATTTTTTTCAATTCTGGACACGTTTCCTTAAAAGCATATCTTCATCTGGACTACAAGTCTTATATGCACAACAGTAATTTTACGATTTTCCCGTGTGTTTGACAATAACTGACTTCGCTGCTACACTGACAATACAACACAAATACTTTACCTGAAACTTCAAATGCCCATACCCTTATTAGATCAGACTGTACAGTACTTTCAACTAGACTTCCCTCGATCTAAGAGTGCCCTGAGATATTTCGATCTGCGTATTGGTAGTGTTTATATATGGCAATGGAACTCTCTAGAAGCCGACAGGGAAGTTGCTAGAAGTCTCTCGAAGCGACGGGACTCTAGAATAATCGCTAAGCGCAAGTTAACTTGAGCGCGATCTTGGCCAACTCACAATCGATTCACGAGGACCAGCGGCGGCGGCGTTAGTTGGTTGATAGTTAATGAGATAACAGGTAGTAGGTGAGTTCTGCATATGAATGAAATTGTTGGCCTCATGAACAAATGGTGAGTGGTTAACCTCTTGTTGGTCGTACAATACGAAATTAGAATGTGTGTCTTCATTGATTTCCAGAGACACTAGCAGGTTCAATTTTTGTCATTTTCTTTGCGTAGTTTGTCGTAGATAGTGCTGATATCTTGAGTGTTCTCCAAAAGATGGCACGCATAGGTGTGATTGGTGTTACTCGGTTCAAAACTTGTTTTATGTTCCAAAATTTCCGTTTTGAAACTTCTTGAAGTCCTTCCTACATAAACTTTTGGGCAAGATCCGCATGTTATTTGATAGTTGATGGGTTATCTTGGTCTACGTGTGACTTGTTGTTCTTTATATGTTTGCCCAAAGAGGTACCAGTCTAATACGCAATGTTTATATCGAAGCCATGTCAATAAAGACAACCTTTTATCTTGAAATCATAGAATACCTGGAGACAAATGTCGTTGAAGACGATAAAGAATAGGACTTTGAAATACTACAGCGGTCGGAAGACGACGATGAAGAAGAAGGTAATTGAAATAACAAGTTGTATATCTTGTAATTTTCATTCATTCTTTTTTAATTTCCCTAATCATAAATGTATGAAATATTTTTTGATAAAAACATTAATAAAGAATTTATTTCTTCCTCTTTTAAGTTATTCAAGAAAACACCTGAGAATTCAAATACAATTTAAGTATTTTCCTTAATAATTTTATAACTTTATTATTATTAATAATTATTGAATAATAATAATAATAATAATAACAATGATAATATTTATTCACTTAATATAGATAAAAGGTATCAATATATCTCAAATATAAAAAGGAGTAAATAAACAACACAGCAACACAACAAACAACAACACAGAAGGAGTATCGCCGAAGGGGTGTTTCGTGTACGTGATATAGCCATATCAATAAGTAATACAAAATTGGTACATATGAGGTGAGTTGAAATTATTAAAATGAGTCTGAATTAAATAATAGTGCTAATGATCGAGCTGATAATTACAGTAGTTCAGCGACAACAGTTATTGACGGTTGAACGCAAAATACATTTTGTATGTGATAAAATGACCAATGTTTAAAAAACAGTGTTAACAAGTACCATTCGGGATGAAATAGTACAGAATGATAAGAGCAATTCCTTAAGTAAAGTAATTATGTTACATGGAAGTTTCTGAAAATAGCCGCTATGATATTAAAATTTGTTTGTCCAAAGTGTTTTTGTTTTTGTTATTTTTCCTGAGGGGGGAGTTTATAGGGGTGCAATTTTGTTTATATATATTTTTTTGTAATTATTTTGATCAACCAATTTATGGCAAAATAAATGGATACTTAATTAAAAATATATACAAGAACAAAATAATTGTTAAATATAAAGTTATAGTTGATGACAAATGAAAATTAATAATAATTATGTATTTATCAATAATCAATGAACTTTATATGGCGTGTTTCTGACCGGAACTACCGGTTGACCTTAAATGATGCTCTAACCTCGCGCTCTCCTACGAGCAAAAAATATTCAATATCTTGGAGGGTACAGGTCAGATGGATGCCATATACACTGACTTTTCCAAAAGGCATTTGACAGAATAAATCACAATATTCTATTGAAGAAGACTGGAAATTTTGGTTTTACAGAACATTTGGTAAATTGGTTTGGTAGTGTTTTGGCTGGTCGTTCACAACAGGTTGAAATTATTATATATCTTATATTAGTAATATCTGGATTGCCACAAGGATCATATTGTTCACCCCTGTTATTTATTATTTTTGTGAATGACATAGGATGCTGTTTTGAGAACAGTTAATTTTTAATGTTTGCGGATGACCTGAAGCCTTTCAGACCGATAAAGTCATACAATGACCAAATTCTCCTTCAAGATTATCTAGCTGAAGTTTATGAATGGTGTGTTATAAATAACTCATTTCTCAATGTAAATGAATGCCATTTTATTACTTTCCCAAGAGTTGGTAGGAAATTCGATACATTATACAACATAAATGATCAGCACTCAGAATATACTTCCTCTATAAAAGATTTGGGGGTCATTTTTGACGAACAACTCAAATTTGTAAACCATATTAA
>WOGM01000660.1:0-11737 GCA_015342125.1 Leptinotarsa haldemani | reverse complement strand
AGTTGTGTTAGTGAAATATTGTTAAAATAAATTTGTTTAAGACAGTTAACTCTTTAATTCGTTACAGTATATACTGGAATGGTGTTACAAGGACGGATGATGAGCCAATGTGGTTCATTCCTATTGGTAACCCGGTTCTTTGTGATTTTTTGAACCAGGGTTTCAAACAGTGTGGGGCAAATAAGGTAGAAGTTGGGTAATAAATACTCAAAAACATCTTATCTCAACTTTTTATTGTAAAATGACAAAGAATAACTCTAAAACTTTTCAGAATCATAATATATGTTTGATATAGATATAATAAATATTTAAATATCATGATACAGATGTATTAACTAAATTAATCAATATACATCTCGATAATGAACTCATGCTTCTTCTATAAATGAATTCTTCTCCAACAGAACTGGCCGATCTTTTTTAAATATTCCTAATACTGATCTTGGCACCCATTTATTTCAAGGGACTCCCAATATGAAAATCAGAAGGGAAAATTTCAGCAAGGAAAAATGGGAAAAGAATGAAGTATTATAATTTACATCCAAGTCAATCAGAAATATATACAGGTTTTTTAACAAGTACAAATTGTGGATAATTTTCGAAAGTTACTAATTTATCTTATTATAAATTATTCAATCTCAATTCAACCCAACTTTTAATGAATCAAACCTTCAACGAGATACCTTCAAAACTTGGTATTTGATCAAACATATAGCAATACACAACTCAAAAATGAGAGAGAAATCAAATCTCTGACAAAGATAGTATATCCACATCAGACTGATTTAGATGTAAATATTCTTGCAAACACGTGCACCTTTTGAGAAAGGCGAAATAGCTAATACGACAAACTGTGTTTGTGCAAAAAATTCATCATATTTTAAATTCAATTTGTGCCCGTAAGTTTAAGCTAAAACCCTACAATTATTCCTAAAGTTACCTAGTATGTAATTTAAATATAGAGAATACAATATGAGGATAGATATAGATATATGTTTTCAATGATATAATTATGCCATTTGATAATGCAACATGTTAAATTGTCTATTATCAATGATTTGTTCAAGTTGATCCCACGGTCAGGCACAGAGGCCGATAGCGTTTTTAACGTTAGAATGCGTGTGCCAGTTCACACTCAAAATCAAAAAGCATCATGTGCTCAACCAGTTCTCCTGTGATGTTTTTGTGATATCTATTTACAGGATGAAATTTATTACATGAGTACACATCTCACTCTTATCATTTATTACCATTGTTAGGTAAAGTACTTAATGTAACCCAGGGAAAAATCCAAAAGTGAAAAATGTTCCTATATATTTCATGAACATGTGGAAAATTTCATTTAAAATTACACTCTATCTGTCTAAAACAAGAAAATGAAAAATTTTCATTATTTTGCTCTCTGAATTTCTATTTAGTTTTCTATAAATTTGTTACTATTCCTAGAATATTAGATATGTATTAATTTTGTTAACCTCAACTGCAAAGCAGAAATAACTGAAGGTTATTAAATTGGTTAAAATTTGAATTTTCAGCAAAAAAACTTGTAATACCATAGCTATAACTTCATGAAAAATTTTTTCTCAAATCTGAATCCCTTTCTAAAAATATATTTTTGAATATTTCTGTTCGGTGGTAAACAATGAAAAAACCACGTAAATAATGTTGGAAATCTGAAATACCAACATTGATAATTTACATTGCCAACAAATAAAAAATAAATTACGAAGTTGAAAACTTAAAAAACAAATGATTGAAATAACAAAAAGAAAAAAGTTCAAATTGTATTATATTTTCACTTAATAGATTTCTATGTTTTTCCAATATTACATTTTCCATTTTGAAAGAAACAGACTTCGAACGTCTTTAGTTTGGTTTTGATTTTCCCGTTCAATGTTTAAATATCATATCTCTGCACATTTGGACAATAAGTGCGTAAATGGACTTTGGAATTCCAAATGTCTACAAATAAATAATTCCACTCGAGAACATAGATCGAGTGTATATTATTTTAGAAAATTTTATATTTATTTATAGCTTGTATTTTGGTTCCTTGAAGTTAAAAAATATGCAGGCTATTTTTCAGAATCAGAGATTTGACCATTCTTTCCTGAAAGCTATTATTCATATGCTGAATACGAATCCTACCTCGCAATAATTGTACTATTACTTTAAGAATTTGAGATATTTTAACCGGAAAGTTCCAAAAAACAAATTTTCTGATATATTTGGGGTTATATTATATAGCAAATTGATTTTCCAATAGAAATTGCTTTATCGTTTGCGTTGCATTCATAAACTCATGACTATTGGTAAGATCATTATCATTATTGATAAACATACTTCATGAACTTATTACCCCAATACTTTCAGAAATATATGCAAGTAAATTCTTACAATTATGATATGCTGCATATAAAATTTAACATGAATATTGATGCTCACTGCGGTGTGATATTTCTTAATGTATTCTTGTATAGTGCAGATGAATGAAAATTCAATATCTGTGTATTAGTAACAAAAATGTATATCCATTCAGATGCTAATCATAATTTCATAAAATTGTCAGTTAACATCAATCTTTTGTTGTTCTATTTCTAATTTGTTGTTGTTACTCTATTTCATCAGCAAGAGTGAGTTTGAAACCAAAATTTGAAAGTGTTTCTGAACAAGAGTTTTACTTTCAGATTTCTTCAATTCACAAAGTTGTCTATCCTCAAGTATATATTTTTTGTACCTAAAGTTCAGAGCAACTCAAAATCCTGATGAGATCAGAATTTCTCAAATCTGATTCAGTGCACCAAATGTCTTTCAAACAGTCCTTTATTCTGGAATATTCTAAAAATTTTTTGCGTCGAGTAATATTTGTTTCCAAACTTATTTTGGCTCTATTTTAGTTTCTCATTACTATTACACGAATATTATCGATCACTTTGTTGCTATTAATCTATATTACAAATTCAATTTTCATGCAATCAGTTACTATGATTGTCAGAAGCTAAAGTCTATGCTAACCGACGCCTAGGAGAACGAAAACTGGCCTTCCACCGAGACAATATTTTCCCCTAACTGATATTTACATTATATTTATATTACAATATTTATATAAAGAATATTGTTTGCTAACTCTATTTTTAACTACAAGTTATTCTTTCAATTACCCCTCGGCTCGAGTTTTAGGCCCGGTCTACTCAATTAAATATGACTGGTTTCACAAAAACTTCACAGGAGAACTTCAAAAAAATAAATAAAAAAAAACAAAAAAATAATAAAGAAGAATCGTTTAATAATTAAACATCAAATCAAATATAAATGAATAATCATAATACATGGAAAAATATAATAATTTCAAGTTAGAATAAACCTGAGAAGCTAATGAAAAAATGAAGAAGCAAAAGATAACATTCGAAAATTAAATTCCAAATTTACGATAACTACACGAGCCAGCTTGTGCGTGTACTTAAAAAATTACGTAAGCTAAAAAAATATATTCTCCAACACATACACAAAGATTATGTAGATATTGACTTCAAATTTGGCAAAAAATGCTGCTGCAATCTGAAATAACGTGAAATCCATATTCGAATTTGCTCCTTCAGGAAACGTCCCCGTTAAATAAAACTTCCATTGAATTCCACACAACTTCAGCAATGCATTTACACAATTTTATTTTCTTCTAGGAAGGGATAAATTCAGATCACGCGTTTGTATTCAGTATTTGCAAGTATGATCAATGATTGTCAAGTATATAGTTTTATAGATTCAAGAGAAGTATATAAGTTTACATTGAAGAGAACAAACCTCAACTGCTCTATCAATAGTGACTTCGATCTTGTGACGAGCACTTGAAGCCTGTATTATGCACAACGAAGGGTCAATGAGAAGCAAATCGTCTTTCCCTCTTCTGATACCAATTACCACTTTATCTGATTTATTTGAGGTCAAACGACGATTTCTACACAAAGACACTTGTACTAGTCCTGCAGACAAGCAAGTCGAGTTATTAAAACAAAAGAAGATTCACTATATGAGATTTGGGAGAGGAACATGCTTGCCTGCTCCAAAAAAAATATGAATCTTTTTTTGGTGATACATGTTGAGAAAGATCTTCATATTTCTAGGGTAGAACTAGACCCTGTGGTATTCCTATTCTAGTCACTGGCTAAAAACTAACGTTACTCCTAAAAATTCCGCGACATCACTAACAATACTAGCCATATATAATTTATATGTATATATAATACTACTGCGGGACGAGTTCCAAGAACACCCCCCAAGTTTTACATGTTTTCTATACAACATGAGATAAACATTTCTATAAACTTACAAAAAATAACGCGTATCCATCTTGACATAACCTTAAATTTTTTCTAACAGTATTAAAGCTTTTCAATACTGAAAATCAAACGCAATACAAAGAATGTTAAATGAAAAGTAGAATGAAAAAAAAACTTAATCGAATGAGTAAAGAAGAATACAAAGACTAAAAAAATATAATACTAACTTAACAAACTTACCCTAACTTATGTAAAAAAATACAATACTAGATCATACTGTTTGTCAAAAAAGCTTAATCCTGCCAAATCAACAGTCTAATAATCAATAAATAAGCGCTGTGTTACAACTTCATTTTAGCTACCATGTCGATACTGTGTCTCTGACACAGTTTAAAATGGAATGAATACTGTTCTTTTGTTTTTGATTTATTCGACTCATTATATATTAGACTTCGAAAAGGAGACTCTCAGATGGTTTGACTCTGATAACTGGTAGTTGTGCATCTTTATTAGTGCTACTACTGCTTCGTCCATACTAGGCAGCTGGATTAGGGCCATTTTCTTGTCTTTTCTGAAAAGTGTAGAGAATACATTGTTAATGAATGAATTATATATTTTTTTAATACTCAACATACTGTGTTACATTTTTCACATACACATACTGTGTTCAGTTTTTATAATAAACACAAATGCATTTAGGAAAAACACACGAGTTTACTTGAAAATAGTTTAACAAACTGAAACCTGTTGTAACGAATAAAAATCTTGGTAGAAATTAGACAAATGTTATTTTCTTTATCTTTTAAAAATATGATTCGTACCTCCATATGTGAGGATGATGTTGATGAAATTTCAATGAAGTGAAAGTTATTTGAGTAATGCAATAGTTAAAGTAATCAATAATATAATGTATATGACAGCAGTAGTATAATAAATATAAAACAATTAATGATTTATTTAACACAATTTCATAAGTCAGTCTTTAGAGGTTATTTTAACACTTTGGGGTAGAGTTAAAGACTATACCTTTATGTAATCAAACCACTTACGGAAAGAATTTGAACGCTTTCACTGTGAAACCGTTTTTGGTGAAAGCTTCTTTGATATCCTCTTCGTTAACCGTGGCTGGAATGTTGCTTAAATGTAGCGTAGAAGATGGTGGGTAGATGTTTTGGTAATTCTTCGATCCAGGCTTCTTGAACCTATGCAATGGACTCTGGCTGTAATCTTTGGTAAGCCCGGCATCGGGTTGCCCCTCTTTGGGCATTTGTACAGACTGGTGCTTGCTCAACATTACCCGAATGTTTTTTCCAAAAACTTTCAATTTGTCCATATGGGTAATGGCTGAAATGAAAAAATCGATAAATTCCGAGTTTGAGTGGGAATTTACAAAACTACATACAACGCAAATTTTTATAAAAAATCTTACCTAGATGTGCTTGATGAGGCTCAGCAAGTTGAACTAGAGCAGAGTCCTTTTTGTTGTAGAGAATTTTCACACGTTGTACGTCCCCATAGACTCCTAAGAAGGAAATATCAGAAAATTACTCTATCAGAAAAGTTTTGGTGTGTATCATCGAAATGATTATTAAAAAAAAGGAGAAAACTTAGGTTCAATGAAAAAGATTAAAAAAAATAAATCAATTAATACTTGAGGAACATAAAACATGCAAAACGATTAGATAGAAATTCATAGATTCTACGAAAACATAGAAACAGAGTAAATAACATTTCAAAAATTAAAACAATGTCTAGATGAATCTAAGCGGTAAGCTCCGACAAACAAATCAAGACACAGTTGGATCCAAAAAAATGAAAATGAGAAAAAAGTGGGAGATCCAATTCACTTGAAAATTGAAACATTAAACTCAATCTTTGATGATCACAAGCAAATTGGATTTGGATGAATAACTCTGTTGTTTTATCTTCGAATCGAGTTATTACAGCTTAATTTTTTTACATATTTCATATACTGCTATCAATATTATGATTAGTCGATAGGGAAGAAACGTTTTACTTGTTATTTGAGTAAAAGAACAGAGTCTTCAAATTAATGTACTAGGTAGATATATATTTTCAATGAAAATTTTTATAAAAAATTCGAATGAACAGAATACCAGATGTAATAGATGAAGTCAGGGTTTGATCCACAACTGTGGAAAATTCAGATATAGTAAAGAATACAGAAGGAAAATGTCAATTTTTTAAAATTGAAAGTGAACATTTTCTGTTATGCATTTTTCAGAAAAATAGAGATCATATAAATTGAATTTCAAACTGTACTAAGACAAATACTATGCAAACACTAATAGAAAGAAAATTTATTAAAAAAAAAGAAGTGGAGTTGGTAAATATTGAGTTCTGAGCATTCTTGAACAAAAATATAGCAGCCAAACTATTAGCACAGTCATATAACTCAAAATATAGATAAATATGTCTTTATTTGGGTAGTAATATAATAAATTTTGAATAGATCATTTATAAGACAACAAAAAAAAATCCAAAAGATACAACTGCTGTTTTCAGGTCTGCAAAATCGTTTATCTAAATTATACTTTCAATATCGATATCACAAAATGAACAAATTGAAAACATTGAATGTTGCATTACACAGACTCAAGCATGGTCAATAAAAAGTATTATCTACATTTTTTTTTTTCATTGGAGTTATTACTTTTATTCAAAAAGTTATTTGTAATGTATCTGAAAACTTGTCAAAACCACCCAAATTGACATGACAACTATAAAATGTACATACAAATTTTAAAAACGTACTCAAAATTTAGGATTCAATTTTGATTTTCCTTTAATTCAGAAATAGATACATACTCGAAATATATTTTTATTTTGAAATGAAAATACATTTCAAAATTATTAAATTTGAATATCATTTAAAAAAGTAAGGTGTCTACCATTTATTTATTAATAATATGATATTTTACGTTTTGAAATACCTGTATTTCCACAGTGTTTTGTTAACATATAATAAAGGATAGATGAAAACACCACATAATCAAAAGTAGTTGCAGTGAAAATAATTTCAAATGGTAAAAGAGGTATTCAGGAATGAGAAATATTCATAGCATAAATCTACCTAGTAGCGTTAACGATATAATTGAGTGTGAAAACATACCGAATAGTGTAAAGAGAGCGTCAGGCGTGACCATCTACAATAGAGAAAGATGACAGTAGGATGTAACGTGGCACAAAGAGGTAGCGTATATGCCACCGGAGGGGCAGCAGATGTAAAAAAAGAAAAACAGCATTAGACTTTGTATTATAAAAAATGTATACACTGTTAAAAATAGTACCAATGCATTTCTTAATAAAAAAAGTTCATAAGGCCATTTCCTGCGATGTTATTGTGAAATTATATATAATTTACGAAAATAATTCAAAAAAGCCTTATAAACATATATAGCATGTCTCATCAGATAGATATATTAATCAATTGAAATATTAGAGAAATTTTAAAGTTAATAGGAGCATGGAAGATATTTTATGATTAGATGATTAATGCTATATACATAAATCTACTCAAAAATTATATCCAGTGTAATAATATACAATTCATTCACTTCATTTAGATATCAAGTGAAATTTTGAAAAAAAACTAAACTGTACAAAATTCAAAAATTATGGCTACTATTTTCTATACTAAAATTCATCTATAATACTCTAGAAGGCATCGAGTCTAATACAAACTACTAAAATAGAAGGAATGGTACAGACAACTTTTACTTGTAATAGATTTCAGTAATATATAAATTCAGGCTCAAAAAACGAAATAATTAAAGTTTTCAATATCAATGGAAAAAATATTAGATCAGTTGAAATAAAAAAGTATCTAATATACTTCAAATCTCATTTACTTTCTAGATTATACATTGAAATACATAATATAACAACTCAACTAATATCTCTAAAATTGAACAAGTAACTTTCACTCTCATGTTGTTTCCTTGAAATTTCTAGAAATATTAAATTCCCAAGAAATCACTTGGCTATTATGAATGATAAAAAATTATATTCAACAATAACCAAGACTGTTAGAAGAATATCGGAATTTCTACTCAGGGAATATATTTGATAAGTTTCATTTGTTTTTGAATTATCCTGAAAATAATTCTTTTAGTGCTTTCCTTACAGAAAACGATTTATAATATTTCTGTTTAATTTATTGAAACCATTATTTTATTGCTATGTCAATGAATGATCCTACATAGAATATTGTTATGTGTTGTTAAATAAAAAGGCAATTGCCACAAAAAAGTTAGAGGATTTCTCCTGAACACTCAAATAATATGACAAAAAGAAATTGGATGATGGCAAATTCTAGGGGAACAATGAGTACACCTGGAAAAGTCTCACTTCAATGCATTATTTCTTAAGAGACAAGAGACAATCCATTGAGAATGAAGATCGATAATATGGTGAAGTAAAACTAGGTTATTTGAATGAAACTTTTGGAAAATACTTTTCTTCAATGGAACATAACATAGTGAGATTGAGAAACTTATGATCACAAAGAGATAAATTCAATAATACTACTATAAAGAAAAACTCGCAAGGGAGTAACTAGCCAAACAGTAGCTCAGAAATAAAAAAATCCTGCATAACTATTCTTCAGTACTTATAAAAAATCGTTCTAATAAACAAAATTTGTAATCGATGGAAATAAACCATAAGGTTGTTTTCAAAAAAGTAGCTTGGGTATGAAGACCCCAAGCCAACTGATTCGTGGAATTGAATATCGATAGAATATATTCTATTTGTTACAGAGTAGTGTAAAAAAACGTCAAAAACCCCATTCAATTCCATTATTATTCTTCATATTAATACCAACCTCTTCATTAAGATTGCTCACAAGCAGGACGGTTGCCATTGCAAGTCCAGGAGTCGCCAATCCTCGTAATCCAGGAGCGGTCTGGCCGAGAGCAAAGTTCGCCAAACCGGGTATGCCACCGGCTACCCCACCTCCATATGGGGCTGCGAGTGGTGACGCAAGACCGTGCATGAATGGATTGCTGAGGACACCTGGAGTACCTGAGAGGATTGAATCTGTAAAGAAATTTAAATATTTACCCAAATGCTCATCACAAAATTCAAGTGTTGAAGATTGTTCTCGTCTATTGTCTATTGAATTTTGAAGACATGTCATTCAAATATCTCATTGATGGGTCAACCTGATGACAAAGAGGAAAATGTATGAACAAGTTCTGCGTTCTTCCACATTTTCCAAAGAGATATGTTGAACCCTCCAGCATATTTTTGGCTTATGTTCTGAGTATAAGCAACCACTTTTGAAACCTGCTAATTTCATGCTATGGGATATAGAGATAGAAAATGGAGTTACTCAGTCTTTTATGGCTCCACTGAATTAGAGGATTTGCTTCCTATCCGGTTGACAATACTAATTAATGTATCTGTCCCTAGTGAGAAATATATTTCATCGATCTTATTTTGGCCTCTATTTTTTGCTTTCTTCAAAGGTCCATTCTAATTTTTCCTGGCTTCACAACACACCTTCTTCGTTCTTCATTCATTGTATCTGTCACTGTTGACATTAATCGTAACAGTAATTGTAGCATAATATACTATTGCAAAGTAAACGAGTTTGAACATTAAATAATAAAATATTTATCATCATAATCATAAATATATATTCTCGACTTGTGACATGCTTTTCCGTGAAAAAGTCTACGAAAGAACCTCACCTGCCAATCTTTCCCTTGCCAGTCTTGGCTGGGTGGCCAACAACAAAATATCGGCCCCCAGACCTCCAGCAAGACCGCCAGTTAGCGCCAGTTGCTCGTTGCCATCTCCTGTTGGTAGGTTGGGATTCGTGTAGTCTCTTGACTTGTCGTTGTTGTATTTGACGTTGAGAGACGTCATCTTGGAGTAGTCGATGCGAAGGGTACAACAACTGTTGTAAATATTTTGGCCGTCGAGAGCCTGTTTAGCTGCCTGCGCTGATTGGTTGTCAGGGTACTGCACCAAAGCTTGGAATGAACCTGAAAAATAACAGTTAACATTTGTTTGGTTGGCGGTTTGTATATGGTAACATGTAAAAAAATGAAATAAAAAATTAATTATATTCGCCTGTACAACACGAAACGGACATACGGTGAATATCTAATGAACGTCCAATTTATGTCCAAAATATATCTTATGGACGTTCGGAGTATATTAACCTCTAGGCCCATAGATATCATACATATTGTGGATATCTTATGGATGTCCTTAGGATATCCACCGAAGGATATTCATTCTAAGTTCTCTAAGGGATCAACAACAACTAAATTGGAGATTAACTAGATATCCATAGAATAACTAGTTTTGTTTGGCAGAAACTCCAAAAAGTTTGAGTTAATCAAAAATTCTTTACTGTTGTTTTATTGTTATTACAATTACGACAAAAAGGGATTGTGCTGTTCCTTAAGTTATACTTGACCATCTTATTTTTCTCATCTATAGATTAGAATAAGATGAATAGAAGATTTTCAAGAATAACCTGAGGAACATCACAATTCATGATAACGATGTAACGATAATACCTTCCCATCCTCCAATTTGGATTCGAATTGCAAAATGAAAATATTTGTAGATATGATGGGAATATTCAAAAATACGACTTAATATTGTAATAATTATATGCTCATTTAGTATACTTTGTTCTTAACGCTTTATTGTAAGTCTTCACTAGGCAATGTTAAAGTTTATACATATAAAAACGCTTGAGAAAGTTAACAAATCGAACATGTGTTGCAGTTTTTTCCGGTTTTTTATATTGTCTAGTGAAAATATCACAATAAGTGTTATTTGAAAAAGTTATGTATTTTCATCAAGTATCAGTCAATTCCATCACATAATTTTCTTGTTATAATAAATATAGCTTGAAAAAACTAAAAAAACACGCTTTTAAAAAGAACATCGAACTAAAAAGTTAAAAATATTCAAAAAAAAGCTTAAAACAATAACGATCGAAAAATACTTGCATTATTGTGAAAAAAGCGTGGGCGCCAGATATACAAAAAATATGGCACAAAGCGCCCACGCTGTTTTCACAATAATACTAGTATTTTTGGATAGTTATTGTTTTAAGCTTATTTAAAAAATATTTTGAACTTTTTAGTTCGATGTTCTTTAAAAGCGTGTTTTTTAGTTTTTTAAAACTATATTTATTTTTAACTTTTTAGTTCGATGTTCTCTAAAAGCGTGTTTTTTAGTTTTTTTAAACTATATTTATTTTGATTTTCTTTTGAACAATCTATCAAGGAGGTTACGTACAGCGTCATCTGCCCGCGAATAGATCAAGAACTATCAAGGAGGTTACGTACAACGCCATTTGCCCGCGAATAGATCAAGCAATAATGCCGATAATTCTGTCAATACAGATCATGAGCTTGAAAGTTACAAACAAACAAACATACATGAATATATATATATATATATATATA
>WOGM01000659.1:0-11715 GCA_015342125.1 Leptinotarsa haldemani | reverse complement strand
TTAAATTCGAAACGTCGGCAAGAATCTAATTGTTTTTTTAAGAAAAAATTGATCCTGATACCCAACCAATCCTCTTGTTAAGAAAAATTATTGGATCACTAAATTAGTAAACTGGAAATAAAAATTAAATTTACTGTTTTCATTCATTCTTTCCGAGTTATTCATTTTATGAGTTACCTTTTCTCGCCCAGTTTCGAAATTTCATTTTGAAAATCTTGTTTTACCTCAGTATTCAGGAAAACAATCTGTCAATGATCTGATTGACGAGACAACTTTGATTATTGTATTTCTATAAATTATGAAAATCTCTTTACATTGAAAAGTCAACAGATTTTACTTTTGTCTTTGGAAACCAACCTCTTAATATCCGCCGTTTATAAAATAGCGATATTGATGTCACATACATCACTGAAATCACTACAAATCTAACCATGTTCATATCCTTAAGCAACATATATTATATGACAAACACCAGGATACCACAACTGAGTGTAAAAATCATCTTTACAATCAGTATTTTGAAAGATGAACGAGTGTTGCGGGTTTGAAAACTTTTTTGGGAAAATCTCACAATAAAATGTTACTTGAATACGTTATGAATGTTCATCAAGTTTTGGGTAATTCAATCACATAACTATATTTGATAAAGACTCCTTGAGCAAGCGAAAATTGTCAGACAAAAATATTTTCATCAAAATGGATAGCGATCCATTTTCACTACCAAAAATTGTGTGGTATCTGAAAAGATTTTCAGTCTATATTTCACCTACAAAGAATCTATTTTGCCGATTATTTAGAACTGACAATATTCAGATTGAAAATGATCATCACAAAATTCCTAAAATATCGCCATATCTTTTTTATCTATAATTATTATCCATTATCAGTGTTGACTCTGAAAGATTGTAAATTCAAAATACCTGACAATCTTTGGTCGTGCCAAGTGTGAAAAGGATATTGAAATGTTTTAACAGCGCATAGCAAATTATTAACTACAATGACTTTGAAAACGTCACCAGATAATTATTCAATATTTGCTTAACGAATTACATTTCTGAGAAACTTCAAGACAAGTAAATTAGTCAAATGAAACTTAGCATTAATGGCTGAAATAGAAAGTAGCCAAACGGACACAGCATACCTAAAAATAAGAATGTGCAAAGTCATTGTGAAATGTAGTTTTTGCAAATAATTCACATCTAATATTTCACAGGGGATTAACCGTAGGAATTTTGTATGTTAATTACAGAACCCAATTGAATCAACAATTGAAACTTTTATGCATAACTGCAAAGTTATTAGGAAAGTTTAAAAACCTACTTTCGAACGTCGAATATTCCACAAATCAACTTGTATTTCACTTTTTTTCTAGTGAATGTTTTCGTGTTTAAAAAAACATTGAATATATAAAAAACAGAGCCTCTAAAAAATTAAATGCCTCTATAATATTGGAATATCAGGCTACTTTTATTTCATATTGATTGGTTGACATAACCAGTTTACTTATCCAGCGCACTGTCATAAAGTTTTTTTTTGGGGCTATTGATGGTAGGTACTTTTCCGATACAATATATTATTTTCAAACCAATATTTCCTTGATGGATTTTTTCACAGAAACAATCATAATAAGTACCTATTCACACTTGCCAATACGCCGATGCTACTGACGCAGAGCCCTTCTGGCTTCACTTTTGTTTTGAATTTCAATCGTTCCTATCACTTTCTACAATTGTTGCATTCGGGTAATGGTTCCAGCCGTTCAAGAAGTGTTAAGCATCCTATTTATGTATAAAACATTACAAACTGTCATTTCATTTAGGAGAATTACGGAGTGGGCGACATCTAGGTTTAATAATTCGAACGTCAAACTTCAGGTGAACATGTTATGCCATAAGAAACCGTAGACACAAACATTTGAATATTCGTTGTTATAGAGAGGTCCATTGTGATATTATTTGAAAGAAATTAGAATGTCATCTCTTCAAAATGATTATAGATACAAAAGACTTTGGTCGGTGAGCGTTTAGGATAATCACCTACCTATCGGTGAATCAATGTACAAATTTATGTGTGTATTATAACACTAGATTGTATAGAAACCAAACTGGCCTGCTCTACATTATTTGTACACATCGTGAATTTCAGCAAAGAACTTCCGAGACAAAAAGCATATTTTCACCAACAATACTTTTACAGGCATTTTGAAACAATTTTTGTTAAACAGTTTTCAAAAACATTATATTTAAGTTCATTCAATATCTTTTTTGCCATGTATTTTTTTTTCAAATAGCATACATGTTCTTAAAAATTTACATTACGGTTTTATTTACTTTCTATTTTAAACTTGGCTATATAGCGGGAGTTGATTTTATATTGATGATGAATACTATTCCTTCTTTGTGTTGATAATGAATTAGGGAATGATTAAATTAACTAATTCTAAGCAAAACTTTGTGAAACAAAAGTTGCGTATTTCAAAAAGGTTTTTCTGAAAGTTATGCATTATAACGAGAATAAAGTTGGGCCCTATTCAGAATAATAATGTGAAAATCATCCCCTAATTACCACCCCAAGTGAAAATAATCCATACCACTTCACAATTCACTTTATTTGTATACTTTAAATATGCGGTTTGAAACTGCTCAGTTTTGAAAAATTTGAGTTTGAATTGAAAAGATCATTTTTGTAGAGTTGCAAAAAAGTTGCCTTTTTTAAAAACACAAATACAAATTGGAGCATTGATAAATATACTTCATAGCTATAGTTTGCAAATTATTTTCATTTGGTAGTTTTTGAGTTAATTTGAAGAGAAGACAATTTTTGCAAATCTACACAAATGATTATTTTGATTCAAACTCTAATTTTCTCAGAAATAACACTCAAAACTCAAAGTTTCAGACCATATAACAAGTTTATGAATGTAGTGAATTGTGAAGAGGAAACGATTGTTTTCAGTTGGGATGATAATTGAGGGGTGATTTTCATATTTTTCTGTCACCGAGCAGAATAGACATTAGTGTTACATTCATCATAACTTGTTCAGTTTTGAAGCTGTCATTCAAAACAAATAGGATTTTTTCCAACACTTCAAAAATGGTTTTATAAACTTACCCAATAAAGCACCGCTTTTTCGTTATTTCACGTTAGAACCCTCAATTTTGGCGTTCGTCGACAAATTTGAAAGATACCATAAGCCCACCATTATTTTTTATACTACATTTTGATGAGAATTATTTTTCGATGAAACTCTCAATTTTTGAGTTATTTGTGAAAAGCTGCCTGCCTATTGATTGAAAATTTGACATTTTTACATGTGAATAAGTCAAAAAGTATCGAATTTCAGAAAAAACTTCCAGAAACGAAAGTTACTTAGAATTATTCAATCCATCCATATATGTATTTATTTTCAATTGGAACATTTTTAACCGATGAGAAGGGGACTCATGCACTTCCAGGGTGAAAGCAAATCGCGGTACAGGTCAACTTTGAAGAAGTGGATAAGTATAAACTGATTTGTTAAAATCCTACAGTATAACCGTATTCAGCCTTCAATGATACGACTATTTGTAGAAATTTCAATGTAAAATGTCATTTCAACAGTTTCTGAATATTTTCATAGCAAATCAAAATAAACACCTAACCGGTGAAAACGTGTTCAGTTCAAGAAAAATACTTACAAAGGGGGTTGAACTGTAATATTTCCATCGGGTGAACTTGGAGAGTCAGCCTGTTCAGTGAGATGTCTCCTGGTGGACGGCATAGACTTTGCAATGGATGGATTGTAAATTTTGGGATCGCTGACCATTCTCACGAAAAAACTGCGTTTGTATGCCAGGGTTTCCTTTTTCTTCCTTTCCAATAATTCGAATACCTTATCATGCAATTCCTAAAACAAATTTGGCAAATAAAATATTTTTGTTCATATATCCAACAAAGTAATCTCAATTTCGTCCTGGAAATATAATGATTTTAGGGTCAGGATTGTTTTTAAGATACTCTCCAGTTACATTTGTTCATTCGTCTATTCAGAGCTAGATTTGCATTATAAATAATCTGGTTCGTAAGTAAGAAATCAGTAAGTAACGAATAATTTGCTTCCATGATTTCTTTAACATTCTATACTCATTTTCCTAACTTACCAATAATTTCAGACGACAATGGAATCCAGAATATTCAACATGTTACTAGTTATATGGCTAATAACATTAAAAAAACAAACTCAGTGTTGCTAGAAGGTCATTCGTAAAATTGATGGATAATTTTTTAATTTAATCACCAAAAAATTTTCAATTACATGTCTAATAATAACAAAAATTATGGGGAAACCGTCAGCTCTACTGTGCTAGTCAATAATATCTTCAATATTTGAAAGATTTTTCACATATGGATGTGAATATTCCCATTCATTGTAGTATATACCTTGTAGACGTTCGATATCGAAGCTCAGTTCTGCAACGAACCGCCTCTTGGAGCCTCATTTATTATTACTATTGACAGATGGAGTCTTCGTAAGAGGAAATGTCATCTTCATTACTTAATCGGATTCCAACTTCTTACCTCGGTTCGAGAATATTTCTAGAGATACTCTACACTTGATAATAATCTGACAAAATTGAATGGTACTGGCTGATGATATTAATGAAAATTTATATCAAAACTCACTAATATGGTTCAATGTATAGCAAAACATGTGTCGAGGTTTTGTAAAGTGTATTAGTAGTCTCAATTCGTCGACAGATACCCTTCCGCCACAGGTAGTAGTATTCATTGCATCTTAGGTGGGCAATTCCAACCGCATTCGCCAAATATTTCTTGAATTCGTCTGCGGTTGCCTTGTTTAGGTCAGGCCAATAAATGTTCATCATCTTTAGCAGCTTCAAATTCAACATGGTGACATTCACATGTTTGTCGAAACTGAAGCCTAAACACTAATCTAGTAGATAAAGTTCAAGGGAGCATTTACGGACTTGTTCAAGGTGCTGCTCGTCAATATGAATATTAGCCGAAATTCCTGCAGTCTTTTGCCATAGCTCCAATATAAGAGCCCTTGCATTTTTTCTTTCTTCAATGCAATATTCTCCACTGTTCATAATGAACAGATCACGTTTCCTAATCGATGGTGAGCGGCTTTTAATTACTTCGCGATTGGAGAAGTACAAGCTAGTTCTGGTTTGCCGTTTTATTTCAACAATTTTCATGAGTTTCAGAATTTTCTCTTCAAACTCTGGAACCCCTTTTTTGAGTTCTCCTTAATTTCTTGAGCAACTACTGCATTTTAATTCATTGAATTATTTGGTGAGATATTTCCTGTATCTTCTTTTATTGGGTGTAGCACAGCACGTATCAGTTCTCCAACCAACTTCAAGAATATTCAAAATACGTTGTTGCCTTTTTTGAGAACCACTTCAAATTCATTGACTTCCTGCCTCTTTCTGTTTGCTCATAAGCTTCAAAAATTCCTAGATTTCCCATTTTATCATCTTTGCTGTTTTTTTCGACTAACCTGCTCTGTCTTCAATTTTTTTCAAATTATCTCCATTTTATCTATCTATTCCTCGTTTAGGTAATCATCATTCTCAAAAATTTTTAGTCACGGATCCAAATCACAGTCGCGTTCTTTTACATTTCTCAATTGAGACAACTCTTTAACCTTCCATAGCCCGTCCAGCTGAAAGTATGCCAGTTCCTGAAACCTTGTATCAAAAATACCAGAGGTATCTTTCCGTGGTTGGGCTTTTTCTCTACCTGGAGTGTTCACAAGGTGAGCCAGGGAAATTCTGTTATCAATGAGCCGTAGCTATTAGGTACCTAATGTAGGTAATAGTCGTAGTAAATAATCAACTAGACATTTATGTTTTTGTAGTTTTTCGTTTTCCTATCCTCCAATGAACGAACCTTCTCGAACACTTGTAAACAGTGAAAAACAATCTTTTAAACAATGACTAGTACAACTTACCGAAAAACTTCACTAATATAAGAGTATACCACAAAAATCGTGACATTTGTTTCTCTATACAATAGCTTTTTCAGACGTGTTTGACACAAACATTCTTTGTAAAGTGAAACGCGGAAATGTTCCCGTTTGAGAAAGCTATTGTATAACGAAACACGTGTCGCGGTTTTTATAAAATTCTTGTAGTGGAACTCTCGAAATAAAATGTATCAGTTATTCATTGTTAATATGAATATTCATCCATATAATTATTCTTAGAATTTTGCAAAGTTACTTGTAGGTAATTTATTTATATATATATTTCTATTTTATTTTCCAAACAGAATTGATTTGTGATGGTAAAACAAAAATTTTTGAGATGTCGTGTAAATATGAATTCACTTGTTTCAGCCCTTTTAAAAAATATTTCAGCTGAATCATTAGTGAACGATTCACGATATTTTACTCCACAACGAAGAAGACGACTTTCTCTCTTATTTTTATCGAAGAAATTACTCAATTGTGAACAAAACAATCCATTATTTTTTCATAACTGAATAAATCCAATACTTTGATTTTGTATGATCTTTGAAACTGTTGGAGATAATTATTATTAAATTGCTTTTTCGTGACAAAAATGCACTCTGACAACTCAATACTCTCGTTTATGTTGAAGCTTACCCAATGTTAAAAATATTTTTGATGAATAAACCTGCTGACTTCATTGTTTATCATATTCGTTTTTTTTTATAGTGATTAATGGCAACCGTTTATTTTATCAATGGAACGTTTCTTCAGCAGGCAAAAGATATATTTTATCGAATTCATCTTAGGAAAAATATTAGGTCATTGAAATAAGGAAGTTCAAACAAACAGGTTCAAAATAACATAATAAAAACGTGTGAATTGAAAAAAATCAGTTGTCAACTTACAAGATGGATATTATGTATTCGTTTATTTTCTCTGAAATATGCCTGATTCATACTATCCAGGGTAGTCATTATTGGTCTAAAATAGACCAATTCACAATGTATTCCAAATAAACTTATTCACACCATATCAAATGAAATAGATACATTTCGGAAACTGTCACAGGCGATGGTCAAAAGTAGAGTTGCAAATTTTGAAGTTTGTTACTAGGAAACTAAATACTACGGGTTAGTTCTCGTCAGAAAAGTAAACGATTCAGTTTTTTACTAGTGTACTTTGAAGCATATTCGAAAACTGTATGGACACTGTTATCACGACTTCTTGTGGGCTCCAGAATGAGCTGAAGTAATATTAAATAGTACATTAAACTCTTTGAGCCACCCCAATTTTTTATTTTCAAATTTAGTGTTTCACATTTTATAGTAATGATGAATTCTGAAATTTCAATAATATTCAGTTTTCAAAAAATATTTTAATATAAATTTTTGAAATAATATTCACTGACTCTCATCAACCACATTTTAGTAATTTCATCATATTGCTGGAATTTCATATAATCAACAAATTTAAAAGAGTCTTTGAATATTTCGAATTTTTTATGAGCCAGGTGTGGCGAGCACAAGAGAACAAACCAGCAAGTTTTGAATAGCAGAACATGTTTGGAATCTTAATATCAAGTGGTACAAAGCTGAAATCATCCACAAGGAGAAAAGTTTGGTACACGTTGACCAATAATACATTCAAGTAGGCTAGTGTGGAGATATGCAACATTTAAAAACTCCCAATCAAGTGAAAAGTAGTCTTTTTTTTTCATTTTTTGTTTTTTTTTTCATTTTTTCATCATACATCTGGATTATTTCATATATAATTTCATGTTTCTTATTTGCATATGAGTGATATTCCACTTTCCTTCTGTTCAACTCATTTATTAATAAATGATAATATATATTGATACTTGATTAGTCCCTTGTCATGTTTCATCAATTTTTGGTGAAGAAACATTTTTTATTTCTCCATCTTTATATAAAAATAAATGAGGAAATCTTCCAAAGAAAGGAAGAAATCAATCAACTTGATTGCTTCCTTCATTTCTTTGGGAGATTCCCAGATTATTAATGTATAACGATGGATAAATAGAAAGCCAAAACCTTTCTTTCCGAAAAATTAATCTCAACTTAAAATATACTTCTTTCAATTTTAACTTTTATGTGAATATTGAATTACACAAAAGAACTTTTTCCTATTCAGTTTGTACTCCAAACATTCGTTATAGAATTGAATGAGATATCATTCACAGGATTGCTACACAATATAGTATATGAAAAGAGAAACATTTCATTTACATTCATCTTGCTAGATAAAATTACGACCTTATGCCACGAATGTTTGAATTACTTGGTTATCAATGAAAGTACGTAATAATATTCATTCGCATATTTGACCGTGTTATACAGTGAGCGGTGATATGCTCTTAGGCATATGCTATTTGGAAAATATAACATTGAAACTGCAGTTGTAATAAAAGAAGCCAATAAATAATTAAACACAATGAATATGATAGACGAATTTCAGGAACAACAGCAAATTATTCCGCCTTCTATTCTTCGTAACAATTCGAATGCTCGCGACTCTGATATTCCTTTAATTATTATAAGCTCATTACTGAAGGCGACATTCATTCAGACATGACGAAAGAATGCTAGCAAGTAGGAAATAATCATAAATAGTCCATTTAAAAATATGTTAGAACAGAAACAAAAAGATATCGACCAAAAACCTAAGAAAATTAAAAAAACCAAAGGTGCACATCGAAACCAAAAGAAAGGTAAAGAACAGAAATGTAAAGAAATATGAAACCACAGATCATAAGAAAAATGAATATGCTTAAAACACCAGTAATTATTATTGTCCGTTATATTGCGAAAAGTAGGTACGTAAATTCAGCGCTGAAGTGTGGATTAAGTGTGAAATTTGGGAATCTTGGTGGCAAGAAGCATGCACCAGTTACGAAGAAGTCTCATTTAAGTACTTGTGATGTATGTGTAGTAGTAAATTAGGATTCCGAAGTGCATACACTTTGTCGTTGTTGCGTACACTTAACCGAATGACTGCATATACTTTTCCTTTGAAGCGGGTAAGTGTCCGCATTTCCATTGATAATCTAAAATTTCAATATCAATAACAATTATTATTAGAATTGAAAATGTATGTTATGTTATTGTTGACAGAGGTTTATTACATTAGAATATAGGTACGTTTTTTTTCAATCAACTAAAACATTTATTTTGGAAGCAATCCACTGAAAATTGCATACCGTTGCCCCTCATGACTCTACCAGTTCTGAAAAAGCGAACTTTGAATTGAATTTAACCTATCAATTTATTACTTCTCACATCTAATATATAAAAATGGATGTTTGTTGGTTGGTTGGTTGGTTGGTAAGTGATAAACTTCTACATCGCTCAACCGATCGTGATGAAACTTGACATGTATAAGTAATTTTTCATAGAGAAAGTTTTTAGGCTATCAATTTTTCTGTAACTCGCCACTAGATGGCGCTGTAGAACAACTTTTTGAAAGCACTGTTCTATAACGCTGCGCACGCCTAAGTTCGTTGATTCTGATTCTGTTAAAACATTGAAACAGCAGCGATTCAGCAACATAGTACTAGTTTCTTATAAAACTAACGGACACTATGGATTTCATCTTTTTTTCTTTAGAAAGTATTATCATGAATAGTGTTATTGATTTTCATAAGTAATGGCTCAGTGTATTTATGAAATAATTGAAAAAGTGCTGCGCAATTTTATGAAATTGAATCAAAATCGTTACCTGGTTACCTTTTAGTGAATTTCATGAATAGAAGCGATTTTTCATTGGAAATAGGTTGTTTGGAATAATAACCACGTTATTTCGTTTCCATTACTTTGTTGACTTATTTCGTACCTATATACAAATTGACACATGTAATTTATATTCTACTGTGTTCAGTGCCCAAATGAATATGTATCTATCACTTAAATGATTAGTAGACGTTCGGTCAGTTTTCTGGGGATTAGTGAGAACTTTACCATCTGTCAATATTAACATTTTCCATTATTACAGGTGACAATTGTTCACGAGCAGTGAATCGTTTATTACCCAATAATTAGTCCGAATACAAAAAAAATGAAATATGTTTTACTTTTCTCATTGAATAACAACACATTGATAATAATAACCTCCACATTTCTCGCAGTTAACTTTGATACGCTTTGGCTGCATAGCATTATGCTGTCTCCTACGCTGCGCAGATTCTGTTTCGACTCGAAACTCATACACTTGTTCCATCAGCCAGGTTTTGAAGTAATTCAATAACTCCTCTAGGGCATCTTCAGTGAACATTATCCCATCGTAGCACATCTTGACTGCTTTCTCAAATAGCAACTTGTATCTCTTCGCCTCAGAATCGTCAAGATCTGCGAAACACGGTTGGTAGAATGTGGATTCTCCCGTCTCACACCACTTGTCATACTGTTTCTCTAATTTGGATGCTTTGACTAGGAAGAACTCCATCACCAAAATGAGAATGTTGTAGCAGTAGGGTTGATCAGGGAATATCTCCTCTAAGGTGGTTCTTATTGATTCTGTGAGTGACGTATAGAGTTTTGTCATTGCTATGATGATCATCTTCTGAATATTACCGTCGTATGCTCCCACCATCTTCACAGCGAACTGCGAAAACTGATCGGTAGTTGGAATCGCTAACTTGTTGATGGAGAACTGCCTTTGCATCATAAGCACGTCTGCGTGTGATATCACAGATTTTGAAGGCAGCTTCGACAAGAAAATACCCACGTCTTTCTTACTCATGCTGGTGAAGTCGTTCGTATTTATTTTCTGTCCGTTCATCGTGAGTTCTCCGCCGCTGGCATAGAATTTCACCCCTTTTTGATTCATGGCCTTGTTAGATCTTGTCAACGCTGCGAATACTTCGTCTTTATTCGGGAAGTTACGAACCGCTGATATCACCTCGGCTTTTCCTTGGACTTTGTTGCCGTTGTTTCTGCGGATGGTTTCCTTCATCATTTTGTTAAATATTTTCCTGTGAAGAAAATAGAAAGATGTATAAGTAACTGGAAAAAGATTGAACACAGAACAAAAAATGTAAATGAAGGAATAGATAGTTCGAGAATATATTTATATAAAAAAATCCAAATTTTTCCCTTGGTATATTTGTTATTTTCAATACCAGAAAGTTTTGTGGTTGTGAATTTTATTAATGTATGGCTGTTTTCCCTATCATCGGTGATGTAAGAGATCTCACCTTTCAGTTTTCCCTCAATTTTAGGGGATGGCAATCACCTATTGTCTGTTTAGAAATATGAGAGACTACACAGCAGTATTTCTATACATATATTTTAGTGCCATAGGCGTACTGCATTCACATTATTTACTCTCAACGAATTGAATAAATGAATTTATACGACGAAAATACAATATTAATTCTTGAAAAATATCATTCATAACAAACAAATCAAGACATTCTCTAACAAATAGGTATTTAGTTGAAGGGGATTGAAAAAACATTGTTTTTTTGAAGGCGGTATGAATAGATATTCTTTTGAATTATACCGTCAACAGACACACTGCAACCATCAATAGGACCGACTTGGCTTTTTCCACAGGAATAAAATATCACAATATTTTCTGTTGGGAGTTTGAAGGCCATGGTAGAGCGGTTAGTCTTAATCTTAGTTGATTACTTCGTTGGTTAAGAGATACTTCATAATCTAGATGGGAGTATTTTTATTCACCAGTCTGGTTATATTAAAAGAATGATAGAGAAGTTTGGATTAGAAGAAATAAATCCT
>WOGM01000658.1:0-11733 GCA_015342125.1 Leptinotarsa haldemani | reverse complement strand
GACAAGATTTTGCGTAGACTACAGAAGGCTTAATTATGTCACCAGAAAATAAATTTACCCTCTCCCCAGAATAGATGACACCCTGAACATCTTGGCAGAATGCAGATGGTTCTCAACATTGGATCTGAAAAACGGATATTGGCAAGTGGCCGTTCGCCCCGAGGATAATGAAAATACTCCCTTTTTCTCCGGCAATGGATTAACCAGTTTAAGTTTATGTCATTCGAAATATGCAATACACTCGCAATATTTAAACGTTTACCGGACTTGTTGTTGAGAGAACTAACCTGGAAAATATGCTTGGTCAATATTGATCATTATATTAACCGGAAAAAGTTTTGACGAACATCTGTCAAACTTGAGAAGTGTTTCTCAAGACTGCGGAAGGTGGATTTCTTGGGACACGTTATATCGTCAAAGGGAGTTGGAACAAATCCAGAGAAAATGAATGAAGTGCAAGAATGCCCAACTCCGAAGAGCAAGCACGACGTAAGAAGCTTTCTTGGACTCTGTAGCTACTTGGGAAGAATTGCCAGACTGCTGCATAGCTTGACGAAAAGGAGAACCCCCTTTGTTTGGTCTTCAGACTGTCAGCAAGCATTCGTTTTCTTAAACAGGCATTTGACCAGTGCCCCGATCCTGGCATACCCAGAAGAAGAGGGATTGTTTATACTGGGCACGGATGCATCATCCCAACATGGAATAGAAGTAGTACTTTCCCAGGTACAGAAGGGACAAGAAGTTGTCATCACCCATTTCAGTTAGTGTCTGGGAAGGTCCGAGAGAAATTATGGCGTCATGAGAAAAGAACTCCTCGCAGTGGTCAAAGCGACAGATCACTACCACTCCTTCTCATATGGCCGTAATTTTTTGATCAAGTCTCTTCAACTTCAAAACCCCAGAAGAACAAATAGCCAGGTAGATCGAAAAGTTGCAAACTTACGATTTTGAAATTCAACATCAAAAAGGAAAGAGTCACGGAAACGCAGAAAGCCTCTCAAGAAGCCCATGCCTGACATCCGGGTGCAAATTTTGATAACGCCAGAAGGACAAGGATACCCAGCTACCAGAAGAACTTTCCACCAGACGTGATAAAGTAGCAGGCAGAGACTCCTTCATGGACAGCTCTGATAGGGAGATGAGCTCTCCTGCTTTGCGCCGCTTCGGGTTCCCTCTGACCCGAAAGGTAGCCACTTGTAAGGGTCCTTAGTCCAGGGATATGGACTACGGTTATTTATAGCCTCTACTACCCTACCACCTCCATAACGAGGCAAGAGGTCATCGTAGCGCAGAAGAAGGACCCGGTTTTGAAAACTGTACGGAAATGGATTGCGAAAGGAGTGAGATTTTCAAGCACGGCCAGCAGAAAAAGAGCTACTGGCTCCAATGGAACTTTACGAGCATTCAAGGTGATCTACTCACTTGGAAATGGGAAAGCCCGAATGGAAGAATCAACAAATTCCAGATGATCCTTCCAAAGACGAACAGCTCTACGTGATCGCACTGGAGGGCATTTCTGAGTAAATAGAACTCTAGGGAGGGTGCATGAAAGTTACTATTGGGTATATTGCCGTCGAGTCGAGGAAGAGTGATGTAAGCACTGTAACCAGTGATCTTCCAGAAGGGGTCCGAAGACAAGGCAAAGAGGAAAGTCGGAGCAGTACCTCAGGGCAGAAGCCCTGTTGTAGAACGTAACTGCCAGACACGGGGTACCCCAGAAACTACACTCGGATAAGGGCTGGAATTTTTAATCGAATTCATGGCGGGAAATAATGACTTTGTTGGAAATAAGGCAGACAAAAACAAGTACTCTTCACCCACAATTTGATGGAATGGGTGAGAGTCATAACCATACCATAAATAACTACCTCTCGATGTTTGTCTCCCAGAACCGAAGGGAATGAGATTAATTGGTTCCTCCCTTTCTGTTGGTATACAGGTTGAAAAGGGTTGTGTCCCAAATTGCGGAGACTATGGCAAGGACCTCACCTGTTATCCAAAAATATAATAGCTATAAACCAACTGTGATGTGCGAATGCACGTTGTCCGTTGCCATTCTAGATGAAGCGAGACTAATGATATCGGCTTTAACGGAATTCAGAGGAATGTTCAGGCGCCTTCGATTGCCAAATATAAGCACCGATGCCGTCAAGTGGAAATTACAGTGCGGTACGCGAAGCGATCTAGTAAGGCGATATACATTCGAATAATAGTTATAGTTTGAGTTGAAATTTTTCTTGTATTTGAAGTGAAATAAAGTCAAGTTCAATTATTGTTCAGTGTAGTCAATTATTGGTCAACCCAGGGGGAAAACGTAACAATATGTTTTTTGGAAATGAGATGTCGTAACGGAAATTGGGAAATGAAATCAAATGATGTAGTCAAATATTGGATCTTTCATTGAAAAATGTGAGTTTGATTAGCTGTGCTTCCATGAATTATCCAGTATGTAGGAAAATAGTTGTATAAGATAGTTTCGATTCATAGACATGCAAAAATATTGGAAAGATTCAAATATTGTTTGATACGAACAAAATGGACTCGAGGGACTCTGTATATGTACCTATGTGGCATAATAATTACCCATCGTTTCTAGCGATCAAAATTCACACTTGGCCTTTTTAAATTCCAACAAGCTCCGCTTTCCGAATCCTTTGGAAGTTTTCTGTGATGGTTGTTCATCTACATGAGAATAAATGTTCAAGGGTCAATATTTTGCTGTCAAGTTCATTGTTTTTCTATATGAAGGAGGTAATAGTATTTGGCTCATCTCCGTTACCACTGCCATCAAAAACACATTTGAACGTCGTATAATTTTTATTTCATACCTCATTGTTTTACGTTTTATTCAGAGGTAATATTTTAGTGATCAGCAAATTATTTATGTTACATATAGTTACATCAGTGTGGATATGAAAGATTCCATCGATGAATGCTTCATCTAAAAATCCTGAAATAATTAGATTTTTATTGTTGAATGCTGATTTTTATGTGTCTTTCAATATTGCATTCAGTAAAAATCAATAATCAGATATTGTTGCACTGGGTGAATGACAATCTTATTTTTTTTCAGTAGGGCAATAACTTCGTATCCAACAAAGTACAAAACAGTTTAATAAGATGTTCAAGATGCCATCCACCAATTTTTTGACAATGCACATTGCGATTAATTTCTGGAGTGATTCTGCTTCTGATTCGATTTTCCAACTCCCCTAAATCCAACGATCTACCTATAAAGAGTATGGATTTCAAATAACTCCACAGAAAAATCTAATGGCTTCAGATCTGAATATCTTAAAGATCAATCTATCGTTCCGAGCCTATCAATCTACTTCCTAAGGAACAGATATTCAGAAACTCGTATGTAGACCGCAAAATTCAGAGAAGTTATGAAATGAAATCAGGGTCGAAATCAGCAGAATTACCCAAAATGTTAATCGCATTGTGCTGAAGGCACCGTAGATTTGCTTATAATCAAGATACTGACGGATGGCAGAACATCTCATTGAACTGTTTTTTTATATATAAGGTTAATTTTTCACTGAAGTGAAATCAATTTGGTCAACCAGTGAAATGATGTCAAATTAATGATCATAACTGTATGCAGCATTCGAAGACCTTACAGGTAAAGTATCACAAGATTGTGCGATCTAACAAAATCATGAATGACGTCACTACATCGAAACCAGTGACGTAATATCTTCAGAATATACATTAAAAAATCGGCCTATTGCAGGATTTTTGTCAGGAGTACATTGCTTGCGAAGTAACGAATATCTTCCATAATTTAGTTACTTACTGTATGGCAAATATTCATTGAAAATGTACTACCTCTCGAAAGTTAACACTGCTCTGGAACTTTTGGTAATTCGATAATTTTGTAATGAGATTTCGAATGGTAATAATCGAATTGATAAAAGTGACTGGTGCATGAAACAACTTAATACTTTAGGCATGGATATCTTACACTGTCTTTTTTGTCCGTCCTACATAAGACAACTTCTTCATCAAGGCAAATCCCCTACAAAGTTTGACTCTTTTTCAAGCGTGCAATGCCGTGTGAGAGGCAATTTATTTAGGGATAATGGAAAGGAAAGAGAGAATGTTTTCAGTTAAAATCCAGATGAAACATTTTAGAAACGTGATCTGTTAACGAACCGAAAATAAAAACAAAAGAATTGTCTCTATTATTGGCAAATATTATGGAAAGATGAAAATAATTTGATATTCTTACTAGTGGAATTGATTGCAAGCCATTCTTGAATTTCTGGTAATGTATAAGAGTTCTCTTTGAAGTTACCAGAAGTTGAAGAATTCACCCTCATGGCTGATTATTTGTCGTTTATATCGATGAACGATGGAAACCCTTGGGAATAATATAGAACTCACCTCAATAACTTCATTTTATCTCGGTAAATAATTGATCCAATCTATTATTCTAACTTCGAAGATTTTTGATATAAATGTTATACAGATTGCCAAAAGTCTGAAATATTCTTGTAGTTCAGTGAAGTGTTTCGGGTTTTCACAACCCGAAACACAACAATTAACAGAGACGGACCGAGTTTAATTGTCTAGGTGCGTAGATAATTATAAAATGACTGATAAAGTTCTGTGTTCTAAATGTAACAATGATGTGTCGGAAAATGATTCAGTGGAGATTTGTGAATTTTGTGCGATAGTTGATCGTGAAAAAAAATATCCGGTTCTGAATCTAATTTATTTTTGTCCGGAGTGTAGAGAGCGATTCAAAACAGTACCTCTGATTATTCAAAAACTGAATGAAGTCATTGCAAACAATGTAGTTTTAATAGAAGAGAATAAAAAACAAAAAGAAAACCTAACAAATATGGAATTGAGCAGTGATTGTAATATATCAACGGTATTGTCCCAGAAATAAATGAAAGACAAGTTAGAGCATCCAACTTAATAGTGTGTAATGTGAAAAAATCCCATGAGGAAAGTCATTGAAGGTCGAGCTAAAGACGATAAAAAAATTTTGAAAACATTTTTGCTGAACTCGCAGAGAAAGTGACTAAAATAACGTTTGATCTTGAAAAATAAACTGGTAATAAAAACAGAGCCATTGAGGTCATACTGAGCAACAGAGATGAATCCATCCATGTACTGAAGGATAAAATGAAAACTAATGTCCCTGGTATAGTTATTTTTGGAGACAAACCATCATGCAGAAACAATACCACTAATCGAGATCCCAAACAATAGTAAGAATAAATTTATACATGGCATACCGACTATTGTAGAAAAAATATCAAGAGAAAAAAACTGATAATTAAACACGATATAGTTTTCAACTCTAATATTTTCTATGTGAACAACCAGAATCTTTTTGCCAACTGATACAGGATATAATACCTTATCAACCCTCAATCATCCTGTTGAGCGAATCTTGTACAACTGCAAATATGATAGATTCTGAAATAGGCATTCATGATCATTAAGTAGTTAGACGTGATTCATCCAACACACATACAGGAGGAGTAATGATTTATGTAAGTAGTGATAATAATTTTAAAATTCATAAGAAAATAGTAACTGACAAGTTATGTTGGTGTTTAGTGTTAAAAATTAAAGTTCATGATCAAACATTTTTCCCTAGTTCAGATAATCGTACTTTTTTTACTGAACACAAAATGTATACTGATAAGTGATTTCAATTTGAACTTCATGGATACCACAATAGATATGGAAAACTTTAAAAAAAATTATTTAATACTGCACAGGTATCGAGCAATTAATTAATGAGCACACTGGATTACTAATACTAGTATTACACTGATTGACAATTGTATTGAAAAAACACTTTATTGTGATATTTTCACTAAAGGATTTTACAAAAACGAAACACGTGTTTCGTTTTTGTAAATGGCTTCTTCAAGCGTGTAAATATAATGATAATAATAATAATTGGGTATATTGATAAGTATGAACTTATGTATGAACATATGTATGAACATAAGTAATAAGTACATACATAGCTCTTATCAAATGGCAGAATTCAATTTTCGCCCATGTTCACACATGGACTAAAGTTGCTCTTTTATCCCACCTTATTCCTATTTACAATTTATTTAAAAAAATAATAATTATGCATAAATACAAATGAAGATTATAAATTATTGAGTGTGAATGAATAAATAACAATTTATAACTGTATGGTATATAAGAAATGATATAGTTATTAAAATGCCTACTTGATAGGTCTCAAGATATAGTGAAAATACCCATTAATATATATCTCTTAAGTTTCTTTTTCAGCGCTCCAGAAGAAATATGCATATATCCATTCAGTAACCGGTTGTGTAGCCAGGGTAGAAAAAATTAAAAAGAGCCTCTGAATTGAGAGGATTTATATTTTGGTGTAGTAAGCTGATTTCGGAATGGAAGATTGAGGTTGTGTACATCCGTCCTGTAACTGATTTTTCTATAAAGGTAATTTGGTTTCTTGTCATTGATTATTTTAAAAAACAATACAGTAAAATGTAGAATGCGTCGCGAATCCATACTTAGCCATCCGATATCTTTCAAATGGTGTGATATATGGTCGGGTCTTTTTGTTCCAGTCATCAGCCTCACACATGAATTCTGTATAGTTTTGTAATCTATTATTGTCAGCTTGAAGGAGATTGAGACCATATACTAGCATATATTAGCATGTGACAACACTATAGATTCGCTGTTTTTTTTTGTTCAACAGTGTTCTATTAGAATATATCATTCTATAGAATATATCATTTTGAGATTGCTGTATCCTCGTTCCATAATTTGCGATTGTGATCGGTTCTGTCAGTAATTTTCAATCAACTCAGTTGCAGTCGGTGCGAATCCAAGGTAATTGAGAAGAGATATAAGAAGTACATGGATACAATCAAACGCCTTTGGGTAATCGAGCAGAACTAGAAGGCAAAGTTTATTATCATCTATTGACCTTTGGATGTCATCAACTACTTTCAATAATGCAGTTGTGCAGCTGAAATTTGCTCGGAAACCAGATTGACTAGGTGGTAGAATATGGAATTCATCTAGATAATTTTTTATTTGTTTACTTGTTATTTTTTCAAAAACCTTGGATATCGCACATAGTATACTGATAGGACGGAGATCCATCAAATTATCTGGGATAGGTATACTTTAGCTAAAGGCAGAATATGTTATTGTTTCCATAGAGTCGGATATTCATTACGTTATAGACAATAATTGAAAATATGAGTGATATGAGGAATAATGATAGGGCAACAATGTAATATATAGCATATAGTAGGTCCGGACGAACAGCATCAGATTTAATGGTTAAAATCGCTTCATATACTTCATTATTATTAATGGCATGGCAATTAAATGTGTGTTCATGTTTTTCATTTTGGTTTAACAAGAAATAGATTCCTCATCAGGAATCAAGTTGTTATTGTTGATACCGCAGAAGTATTCATTAATTTTGGTAACATTAGACAAGTTATCTGGAAGCGTCATGTTTGATTTCTTACTGTATATGTCAACGTCTGCTAGTCCTTTCCATAGTTGTTTTTCATTTTGTAAACTGAATTATAAGTACGCTTTTTTCTCAAGGTTTATTGTTTTGTTCGTGAGATTTCTCAAATCCTCATAATAATTCCACCGATGTACAGAGTTGTTTCTCCTATATCTCACTGAAGCCCTATCTCTTAACTTCATAAAAAGTTTTAAATTTTCTGTTGACCAATAAGTTTTTGTTTTTGGAAATTCTCACGGTTCCTACTGGTGCAAAAATACAAAAAATGCGAAGGATATTTGAGTTGAAAAAATTAACTTCACAATTCAAATCCTCCTTACTATACATTATATCAAAATCGATATCTTTGAAAGTAGTGCTAAAATCAACTTGGTTAAAGCGTTTGAAGAATCTGTATCTATACATGAAACTTTTTTATTAGTCAGTGGGCTATGCTTGAAGACTGGCAGTAAACAATCTAATATCGAGACTGGCTTGAACGTATAAAGTTCATTTCTTTAGATTCTATACATGAAAGTCGGATTTTTCGTTTAAGGAAATCCTACTTTACATGATAACAGGCGATGATCAGTAAATACACTACTATCAACCGTAGTACACTCGCTTATATTCGGTGTTTCAGAACAAATAATAAGATCTAGGAGCGTACTGCTAGTCAATCAATCATTTGCTTCGAACCGAATGAATCCAAAATATTTTCATTCTAACGCACGGGATACTCACTGGATCTGAATAATCTATGTTGAGGTCACCAGCACAAATAATATGGTCAAATTTGGAACTAAGAGTAAACAGACACTCTTCAAACTCGGATGAAAAGTCAGGCACGGGAAAATTCGGTGGTCTGTAAAGCACCGCTACTGTGAATTTCACTTTTGGGTGTTCAAAAAAGAACCATAATTGTTTTGTATTGACAATCTGCAAAGTTCTTATCAGGCTACCCTTAATGAATGAATTTTTTCACATTAACAGCTACACCACCACCACGACCTCCACTACTTCTGTCCTTCCTCATCAGTTCGTACCCTGGCAATATAATGACGTCACTAAGTATTTCGTTATTCAGCCAAGTTTCCGAAACAGTTATAATATCATATATGTTGAAAACCTGCTGTTTGAATTCAGCAAAACCATTTACAATAGATCTTGCATTCACATGGCAGATCGTGAAACCTGACATTTTGAATGAACAAAAATAATAAATAACAAACTAACAAAATATCTTTATGAGTTTACAATATATATAAGAAAAAAATTCCAGAAGGTAAAAGTAAAAAAAAATAATGTATTCAACTCGTTATAAAACCGACAAAAATTATTGTTTCCCAGTGGGCTTGATACGTGAACGATTATCCCTGAGTGTACGTTTCGGGAGCTCTTCTTGAGTTGTTGGCTGTGAATAGTTACTTTTTCTTTCCTCGGCACCCGTGCTCCAAATTTTACCTAATAAGTTTGGAACACGTTGCAACTCTTCCAGTGTGCATTTACCATTATCGACAAGTAGGACATTGTTTTTTATAGTTGCCCGCAATCCGTGTTGCTTAGCTTCGTTCAAAAATGGTCTTAGAGCTTTGTTCTTGACTTGATCTTCCTGACTCAAATCGTTAGAAACGAAAATATCCGTATTCTTTCATTTGTAAGCATTCCTCAATATTTCACTCTTTTTTACATATGATAAAAATTCAATATTTAATAGTTTCTTGCCACCTCTACTTGTAAAAAAAAATATTATTTAAATCACTTGCACTTATACGTGGTTCAGTTTTTTCGCCCAAAAGAGTAAGGCCAGCGTTCTCGTCATCAACTTCCAATCCAAAAGCAATAATATTATTTCTGCGGGATGTGCAGTCAAGTAAACAAATTTTTTTCTTAAGTTTAGAGTTTTCCTGCTCTAAAAATTTTATCTTATCATTTGCAGCTGTTAGTTCAGCTTTGATTTCGGACAGCGAATTTTGGGTCTGGTCAGATTTCAAATTGAGAGTGATGAGTAATGCATGTAAATCTCCCAACGTTACTTCATTCGACATTCTGAAAGGACCACTATTTTGTAGTCAAGTACCCGTGCTAATAACAAATCAGTTTTGGGAGGAGATAAGGTTTTTCGGTACTTCAGTTTTTGTAAGAATTGTATTTCATGTGCAGGTGTTTTCGCTTCAATATATTATTGAACTATGCAGAATGCTATATTATACCATTCCCGGTATTATTTATGTATGGTAAATTCCTATCAGTACTCACCACCTCTTTATTTAAGAGTTTGCGAAAATTCAGGATTTTTGATTAGCCACAACCACTTTGAAAGTAACAGTAACGGGAGGCAACCCAATAAGCTTGCTCACTCAACGAACGAACTGAACGAATTTGTCAGACACCAACATTGAAAAAATGAATTCTATTGGGGTAGAGTCACATAGATCCCAAGTACTTCTACATGTAGTGCATACATGATTCCAACAATTCATAGAATATGTATCACAACGCAAACAACGTTGCAGCGGAGCTGGAACGGCAGCACAGGTACCACAAATATTTCTACAAATACCTATATTATTCAATATAATAGGTTCGGAACACTTCAGGCACTGCAACTGTTGTTGACGATATTCTGATTTTGTTCGCTTCGGTGGATGAGATGGAGGCGATAGTTGAATCCGCGACACACAATCACTACACATACCAGTACATGGATTAATTGTTTCCTTAGGTCTACTTATTTGACAAAAGTAGCACACAATAGCCCCTGCAATCATCATTGGGTAGACGCACACTTTTGGTTTTTCATTTCACTCTTTGGGAAACGGCATTTTACTAATTCAATTAGAAATATCAAGAGATGACTTTTAGAAACTCTGACTGCTCTCTCCTATACCGACATTCTCTATTTATACAAATTAACACCATGTGAAAGTATAGTGGGATAACTTCTCCTTCTCACAAACATGACTTCATCATACCATAATATATGTTTTGAGATGCTATATCCTTCTCTCCCTCTCCCTGACTTGTGTAAACAATTTTAATGTCATCACACCAATAAAGAATTATTATTATATATTATTATTATTATTAAAACGAGTTAAGTGATAGGTGGGAGTCGTACCAGTACCAGTACCTATACAATCATATAACTTGCGATCCTGAAGTTCATTTGTTCACTCTGCATCTGTGAGAAAACATCAAGATGAATTCTGAAAAAATAGTTGCTGCATTAAATAGAATATCGGCTGCTGATGAAAATAATTGGATAGGCGAGAGAGATCATGAGGATGCCAACATTCCGCTAGAGGAAGTGATAGTTGAAGAAGATGTTGTTGTCGATGAAGACGAGATAGACCTTGGAGTCGACAAAGATGAACACGAGGCTAACGAAAGCGGCAAAGATGATGACATGATGACATGAATAATGTCAAACCTGTGACACATTAACCGTGGACCTACTGGTAAAAAAAAACAGCCCTTTTCAGGGCTACATTATTCATACAAACAGTAGTAGTAGTATTCACAGATTATGTGACAAATGACTACTTTTACTAAAAAGTCGAATTTGGGAGTTTGTTAGTCATTGAAAATCTGTGCATTATATGACAAATCACTACTTTGACTGAAAAGTCGAAGTTGGGAGTTTATTAGTCATTGAATATCTGTGCATATGATGAGTACTACTTTAACTGAAATTTGAAGTTAAAGGACTGTTTTTTTATTAATTTATGCTTTGGTATGGACTAACGCTCCTCATCATCAGAAACATTGATGATGGTGTCATCATCTGTATCTGATGACATACTGATGATGTCGTCCACATGATCATCTGAATTAGACGATATACTAATGATATCGTCCGCATAATCATCTAGCTCGTCATCCTCTAGATCGTCTAACTCGTCGACACCCATCTCTAACTCTGCAAATCACCTTAATTCCTTTTTTTTTGTTTGATCTTATTTTGAACTAACTCATATTCCAAATGAATACTTAAATAGATTGCACTATGTCTGTAATTGATTTCTACATGTTGAATATGGCTAGAACATGACTAGATTAAAGGAATAAATACCCAACCACGCAGTATTATGTGTGCAACAACCAAAGTGTCTATGCACTCCTTTCAATTCCTTGGTAATTTTTTATTTATTTTATCATGAAAAAAATACATCCTTGAAATTAACATGCAAAAAATATTTTATATACAACTTAGATATTTTTTTAAATTAACATGTACTACA
>WOGM01000657.1:0-11741 GCA_015342125.1 Leptinotarsa haldemani | reverse complement strand
TTGTTACTAGTAGCTGTAAGCAACCGTTTTCTAAATATTTGGACTTGAAAACTTCAAGTCGATTATTTGATAATCGATGCATGTTGAAGTTATTACGAATATTTTGCATTTTTCACAAGAATGCTTTGGAAATAAATTTGATACATCGCTATTAACTCAGTTTACGTGTACTCAAGATGAACTAGAACAAGACGAACAAGAACAAGATGAAGAAAAACAAGACGAACAAGAACAAGACGAACAAGAACAAGAAGATTAAAAATAAGAACAAGATCAAAAATAAGAACAAGATCAAAAATAAGAACAAGATCAAGAATAAGAACAAAAAGATCAAGAATAGGAACAAGAAGATCAAGAATAAGAACAAGTAGATCTAGAATAATAACAAGGACAATTTGAAAGTTACGACTTGGATGATTAAATTTCACTACTTTTTTTCAACTAAAATTGCTTTTATATTTTCAATCTCTGCTAATGTTCATTATTTTGCAATAGTTTCATATTGAACAGGATCACAACTGACCCGTGGAATAGGCCTTCTGGCAAACCACGTTAAAAAACGCGCTAAGTACACTACCTGATATGTGGCGTGGAAACGTGAGCATATTATAACGATTACAACTTTTTGAATCGTTATGTTTCAAAAACGGTATCTCGTTGGAAAAAAAGTATTGATGCATTATTTGTAGATAATTTTATCATCTACAATTTTTTCCATAAAGTAGTTTTATGATAAAACTTACCATTTTGCTGAAAATCGCGAAAAACTAACTTTTTTGACCTTTGACCTTGAATAAAAATTTTTCCATACAGAGAAAAGGTGAGTAACTATCAAATTTCATTTTTAATCATATATTAAACAATCTCACTGACTTTCAGCTTGGTAGGAATTTAGGTAGCTTCGAAGGTCTAAAATGACACGTCTATGAGTTCTATGTTGTTCCCATAGATGACGTCTTCGTAAGCAAAGATGTCTTCACCTTCACTCTTCATAGATTAGATTAAAAAAAAGTATCAAACTCAAATCTAGGCTCAAACGTTCACGACGCGTGTTTCGCTAACCCAGTTAGCATCATCGGGAGATAAATATCGGAATATGCTGTACTTTGAAAAGGCTGTTGATAGTACTGTTCGAGTCCAGGATACACAAGAGGTACTATAAAAGTAATTTTGAAAAATCAGCTGACAGTGTAAAAAAAACAATTTATAATAGAAATCATGGTCCATTCATCACAGACAAATGAATAGGGGTAGATGTAATTGCAAATGGCATTCACCAGAGTTTGTCAGCATACAAATCAACATTTTCAAGTATGAAAAAATTAAGATTGTCGCAGGCACCACCTTCTACCGACAACCCGATGAAAATATCAAAAATCGCGACAACAAAACACATTTAAATAAATTCTGACGCCATTCCGACAACGCTTTACATTATTTGAGAATGTTAATTCGACCTGCCATTGACCCGAGTACCCTCTTGTTTGCACAAACAAAACCAATTTTTCGATAAGGCCGAGGATGTGGCGAGAGACTAGCAATCAAATCGAACAAAAACACATATCCAACAAATACGGAAACTGCTTGTTTGCCTCACAGCAAACCAATTCAATATAATGTTGGGACATTAATTAAACAAAATCGTTGATTAACCGATAAAATGCCCGACATCAATCACGTGGTTCGTAAATGGACTCATTGATTTTGTTAATAGCTCTCTAGTATCAGATTTTTATCTAACCATATTTGAAATATTCCATGACGAGAGTCATACTAAAATTTCGTCTCAATGTTGCGCAATTTGACACAGTTCTATCAATCAACGATTCAAATTACATCAGAGAATTTACCTGCTTGGACTTTGGACCTGTGAGACATGGTATTATCAAATATAGGGAGACATGAACATGAAGTGAATTAGGTATTTGTTTTTCTATAACATAAATCTGAAAGTGAAACTTCTTTGATACCTTATAAATAAAAGTTATAACAATACTAGGTTGTCGTGTGTTACTTAAAACTATTTCGTTTTAAAAAATCAAAAAAACATTCATTAACTTCAATTACTTTCAGATAATGAATCTGAATAAAAAAATAATGGATTTCGATTTTGTGTTACTGTTCAAAAATTAGAAGGGGATGACCTATATGAACTTTAAGGAGTTCAATTTTATATCCCATGCAGTTAGAGTTGCTCATCTCTTTTTTTATGATTACAGTTTTTGTGAATGTGCAATTATTATAATGCGTATAATTTTTGTTTTTTAATGCGGAATAAGTGAGCTATCAAATTCGAGAGAAGATATGAAAATTATAAAATAGAATTCAAATATGAACATCTAAAATTAATTCCTCGGGCTGCTGTTGTCACCATTAGAATAAGCGAGTGTAATTTTGCTCGTCTGCTTAGAAGTTTCAAATTTCATATTGTTCTGAAATATTAATCTTCAAGATTAAATTCATTAACTTGGGGGAACATTCACCCAAATTAATCCCATTGTTGAATGGAGAAAATATAACCATTTTTGGATGGTTTGTCATTCTGCATTTTATTCCATTTTGTAGCTGTCTCAGCTGAATCGCTATTTTAGAATGAGTTTATAGTAAAACCCACCATAATTACTTTTAAAGGACCTTTTCCACTAGGTAACGAAGTTTAATGAACTTTCAACCTTTCAGAGCGTCGAGATACATCAAAATATTTACTATAGGTACTTGTTGAGTTCGTAGAAATTATACAAATTATTCAAAGTGCAAGTAATTGAATTTTTCTTATGGCTAGCGCTATTATCGGCTTAAACGACAATAAAAGCCCACTGTGAGAATCACAAATAGAAAATCCTTCCACTCTGCCCTTTTAGAGAGATTCAAGAACAGCCGATCAGATCAAAGCCCAACCCTGAACCAAGTGTAAAATCAACACATACGGCATAACATACGGGTCTGGTCTAATAGAGAAACTTACCAAATTATGATCCTGGAAAATTTGACTATTTGCCAATGCTTGGCAACATCGCGTTCGGCTCATTAGGAGGATACAGCATTGCCAGACTTACAATAATTATCGTTTGATACAAAATTTTGAATTAGAGAGTGTATAATGAAGTGTTTTCAAGGAGAAATATTAGTTAGAAAATTTCATAGAAATCTGAAGAAAACAAGTGATACAAATTAGTGGAGACAATGACATCTAAAATGAGATACACTTTGAAATACTGATAAACCTAAATACCAAAATAGATATTTTGAGTATTAGTCTGTATCAGCATATGCGTCTTCAATAATCAAGAGGTCTCTCATCAACTTACTGTGTTTACATTTTCTAGCCAAAACATCAATTCCGTATATCTCTGAGAATACTTTAAAATGAAACTAGAACGAACCCTTGTAATCCAACGTCTTGGGGGATAAGTCAATATACAGTAAGTCTAAGGAAGTTGGAAACACGTGGAAAACATTTTAGTTATTGATTCTTCATAAAAAGTTCTGCAAAGATCAAAACCTAAAATGCAAATCAATTTCTTTCAGTCGTATAAGAGATTTGCCAAAAAATTTGAATCATGCTCAAGTGTAAAGTGCCATCTGTTTCTGACAATATAGAATATTGTTTTAAAAAAAACTTCTTCAAAATTGAAAATTACGTTCCAATGTGCAACTGCATATCAAAAACCAAGAGTTATTTTTTATCAATATATCTATTTTATAATTTATTAATGCAATTGCATATTGATCATCTCTGATCAACTTTTTTTATTAGTAATTTTGGACAGTGTCAAAGATACTTTACCCATGAGCAAATTTTTATTATTTGACAAACTCCGTAAACGACAAAAATTTCTATAACCCAAGGTTGACTCTTGGGTTGCCACTTTTGCAGAAGGTTTTACGGAAAATAACAATTTTTTCCTAAAATCGATAATATTAAAGTTTTCAGTATGGTTTCCACTTATTGACACATGCGGTTATAGTAGGAAGTACATCATAATTGATACAAATCAAAACAGCTTTGTTTTTAATAAACAAATTTTCTTGATTTACCCCAAATGGAGTGCAGTGAACAGATTCGTTTTGATGAAAAACCGTGCCAATTTTCTATATATTAGCCCATTGGCATTTAAACAAAACACAATTTTACAGTACTCTGGCAAAAAAAGGCAAGGATCTATTGGAACTGCAATTTCGTTCGTGTGAGGTAAAATTCTGCTAACTTCATTTTTCAAATATAGGTACTTGGCAAATTGCACCAAGAAAAAACTGTAGGTAGTTGATTCGTAAATTACCACTTTTGGAATGTCAGTTTTTGACTCTGACAAGTAAATATTTAAAACCGCTTTTATCTTATATCTTCTCACATAGAAGTGACGCTGCATAGTAGCTGTCCACAAAATTGTCCCTAGATCCAAGAATATTCGCCCATCCGACAACGCTGTTCGGATATTTAGAGGCGCCTCTACCGAAGCGGCAACGCCGCTCCGCGTACCGACACATTATCCTTGGCCGGCTACGTTATGAATGGAAAAAATAAAGCTCAAGTCCCAGCAGCAAGCTGTGACCGGCTGCAGAGAGAAGGTCGTCGAAATATATCAACTAGACCGGACCCGCAACTTTCTAAAATATATATGCATGCCGAGGTAAAAAGGAGCCGCCAAGATGTCGATATTTACCCTTTACTTGCGTCCATCCGTCCATCGCGACAAAAAAGAATTCGGGAGATCTGCTATCTATTCTTAGATGTGACGATGGGAGAGAATAGTCAGTGTGGGAGAAGTGCACATTTTTTCGACACGCCAAAAACGGTCCTTCTCCGTTTTTTTTTTCTATCACATTCGATTAAAAATCACTTTCACAGCCGAAATAAGTATTGTACGTGTTTTCTGGCAACGTATGAACTAATTAAATTACAACAGCGAGAAATTCCAATAAAATATTGTATTTCGTATGGTGGCAAGGTCAGAATCGAAACTGTTTTACAAAATAAAAATCGCGCACCTCAAAAAAAATTCGCACACGACGACACTACATTCCCACTTCGAGGGAATTTCTACCGACGAAATCGAACAATCTTCGGAAAACCTTAACCACGTTGCGCCCGACCCATGTGGTCGACGCTTAATAAGAGGCCGTCTGCCATCTTACGCGCGATCGGAAATCTTCGTGGGCGCCGGAAACGCGCGAGCCGCGGTCGGCCCAGTGCAGCGTTGCCAGACGCAGATATTTCTTTTGATTTGAAGACTTTTATTATGTTGAAGAAATGATTCTGTTCAAATAACGAGAAATACAAAAAAGAATTGAAACCAACAAGGTTCATTTTTATGACGTGTTCTTACGAATTCAGCTTTCAACTAGAGTACATTCTTTTTACTCTAAATATAAAATTCCTGATCAAATTGTCTCTGATGAAAAATAATAAGAAACTGAGTGGTAGCCAAATTGATCTAGATCCAACAAGAAACTGTTTTAGTTTTTTTCTCAACTCCCAGTGGCCAACTTTCAATCGTAAGTTGCAACATCATGAAAAACTTTTTAATTTTTAATTTTAGAGAAAAAGTTATTTTTCATAGGAAAATCTTCAAGGACTAAACCTAAAATGGAAATCCATCATTAAGCATCACATTCTTTCAGTCATACACAAATTGAGTAAGAAATATATGCTTTTATTTTCAAACAGTACTTTCATTTTTGTGATGAAATTGGTTGGTACTTGACAAAAATCCATAACGCTTCTAAACTATTCAGTAAAAAGGAACAAAAAAAGTCTTATCCTTAATTTTGAAAATATCAAATTTTAAAGAAAGTTGATCAGAAATAAAAAATCATGTTCAAATATGGAATTGCCTTAATGTGTAATAATAAAAAAGGTTGTCATTTTCAACCAATACTTCTAATTTATAAATAATTTCAATTTTGTTATCTCATGATAACCTTTGTTTGTTAATTTGCAAGTTAAATACGTAATGAATAGATAATCATTTATTTTGGAAATTAGCAAATACTTACAGTTTATCAACGCGTTTTATAGTTCACTCCCACAATAAAAAAAATTCAAATGTTTTCTTTAACATCTGTTTCATGATGACGTTAATGGAATTATTGAGAAACCTAAACCGACCTTAACGGAGATTAACGAAAACTTGAGCGACAGCGGGAAAGCACAAGAATCATGGCTGATTTATTTGAATACATATAACTCTAAAATTGTAGATAATTTCGTTGATCAATTAAAATCCACGATAACGTGCACACATTGTGGATACTCATCTGTAACCTTCGATCCTTTCTGGGATTTATCACTCCGACAAAGAACTAGCCAATTGAGTTTATTATAGTGCTTGGATTTCTTCACAAGAGAGGAAACTTTGGATGGACATGAAAAACAGACATGTTCAAGTTGCAAGGAAAGAAGAAAATGCACAAAGTCTCTATCGATTCATAAGTTTCCCCGTATTCTAGTCATTCATTTTAAAAGATTTTCACTAACAGAAAGATTTAGAAGCAAGTTAAATGTTGCCATCGAATTTCCTCTAGATGGATTAGATATGAACAATTATGCAACAGATAATGTGACTCCTTGTCGTTATAATCTATATGCACTTTCGAATCATAGTGGGTCCACCTACAGCGGACATTCAACAGCATTTTGCAGACATCCTTATACTGGCACCTGGCACGCATACAATGATTCACACGTGTCACAAATTTCACCAAAATCGCTCGTAAGTGGAGATGCATACATCCTTTTTTTATGAAAAGGATGATACGAGTTCGCACCTTTGAGCGTTTTGAAAAGTTATTTTTGAACTGTTGATTTTAATGAGTCATATGATATTTTGAGGTTAAAAAAATATCCTATAGGTTTTATTGTAGATCCTGAAAAGCTTCGTAAAATCATGCTAAAATCGTTCAATTTACAATCAATTTATAATCTGATGAATGGATATGAACGTTATCTCTGATTAGAAATATATTTTCTTCCATAATTTAACATCGAATCATGGTTGTTTCACGCCCTCATAGAAAACCATTTGCTTCAAATTATTTGAATTTTGGACCCTTCTACTGGCTGCGATCAATCGAACATCACTGACTCTTATTTTTAATGGAATCACAATAGGATGCGGTGATAACACACAAATATTATCAGCAAAACAACGAATGATTCGCTTAAACTGGGCAGTCACGAAAGCGGGATGGCGAACCATAAACAACACAGCAGAGCAAAATACAACTATATAGCAGAGCGAATACCACTACAATGCCACTTTTTCATCGCTCCAACACACCACAGAGGGCGCAATCATAGTGAAGTCGTTTTGAGGGTACAGGGTGGAGCAAAATGAAGTAAATAAAAATTAATATGTGAGCCGTTCCGCAACAAACTGAATATCATCAATTGAAGAAATGAAACAAAAAAAATTGAAATAAATTCAATACTATTCCGGTGAAAAAAGACAAAGTGAACAAAAACTGAGTTATTCTGAATCATTAGTTGTTTTTCAAATGCATCTTTCATTCAAAAAATGCGATGGATTTCAATTGTATTTGTCGGTGACTTCAGTTGGGTTGTCAAATAAGTAAGTAAATATTGATTCGATAAATTCGATCACCTCAAAATTGATTCCTGTCGATATGTAATTACACATATACTTTCCATACTCGGTAAAAGATACTAATAACGGTAGAAGATACGATGTTGTTTGGATAGGAAATAACTTTTCAGAGTGCAATATATTAATATTGGGAACTCTGCCGTTAGTCGTTCTAGAAATAATCGAAAAAAAATTATATCGTTGATTTTGATTTTTCTGTTTTTGTTTATTGAACAAAATATGAAAATATGTTTGGAGATTTCTAATTGAACTTAATGAAGGCTTCAATAAGTAGACTCACCCCGTCATTTCGAAGTGGAAAACCAAATTTGAAGCCTGTAATGAATATTGAAGAATCAATTGTGCTTGAAGAAATTATGAATATTTATTACTCTCTGAAATATCTAAAATATCATAATCAGTATTTTAGACAACACTTGAATCGAATTTTCCATTTCGTTCATTTTTATTCATTCCATTGTACCCAAAATATTGTAAATCAATACTAAAGTCATATCTATCCTAATTTTATTATTCTGAATGAAGAAACTCAACAAGAAATGATAAATATAGTTTAAAAAACTAAAAAACATGCTTTTGAAGAACATTAAACTAAAAAGTTAAAAATATTTTTTTTAAATATGCTTAAAACAATAACGAACAAAGAATACTAGTAATATTGTGAGAAAAGCCTGGGCGCTAGATATACACAAAATATGGCACAAAGCGCCCACGCTTTTGTCACAATGATACTAGAATTTTTCGGTCGTTATTTTTTTGAGCTTGTTAAAAAAATGAACTTATTGGTTCAATGTTCTTCAAAAGCGTGTTTTTTAGTTTTTTCAAACTATATTTACTTTTAACTTTTCAGTTCGATGTTCTTTAAAAGCGTGTATTTTCAAAGTATATTTATTATTTAGATTTTCTTTTGAACAACCTAGCAAAGAGGTTACGTACAGCACCATTTGCCCGCGAATAGATCAAGAAATATCAAGGAGGTTACGTACAGCGCCATTTGCCCACGAATAGATCAAGAACTATCAAGCAGGTTACATACAGCGCCATCTGCCCGCGAATAGATCAAGCAATAATGCCAATAATTCTGCTAATACAGAACTCGAGCTTGAAAGTTACAAACAAACATATATAAAAACAAGTATACATACATACATACATGCTAATATAAAGCGTGTAAAAATACATATCATTCTAGTTGAAAGAAATTTGTAGTAGATTGCTATGAAATGATGAGTGCAGATTGAAAGAGGCATCAGTTTCGTTATAAAAATATATGTCAGTATTTAAAAAAAAACGTGATGAGGATGGAAAAAAGTCGTAAGTAAAATAAAATGAGTGCATAATGTTACCTTTATGAAATTCAATCAAAAATATTCATATACTTTTTCCACATTTTATACAATGAAAATACAAGAGAAAAAAATCAAAATGAACGATTGAATATTTTTATTATTTCAAAAATGACTCACAACAATCAAGATTTGTGAACGTAATTCTATTGCGTTCTGGAAAGTTCATTTTTGTCAAATTCTGCCAACTTCGTATCGATAGTATGTAACTGAATTTTCACTACCTTATATTAGATTGAATTCGAGGAGTTCAATGAATAGAATATTATCATCAAAATCAGAATTATCAGTTTGTCATGTCATTTATTGAATGAATTTGGGAAAATCGATCAGGCGTACCGCTTTTCCACGTAATGATGTGAAAATAATTTGAAACAATGACTACCTTCAATACTCTGGCGCAATTTTATGAGTACATGGTGTTGAAATGAAATAATATTTATACAGATAACGATCATTCATTAAACTAACACGACGTGTTGAGTGTGTACCTATCCATTCATCGCCCTTATTTAAATATGCTCAATCAATACAAGAAGAGCACGAACTGTATGTTTGAAAATTTGGAGAGATAACTGTGCCTTTTGAAGGTTTTTGGTTTCAGTGTTAGACTTGCAATTTTTTTTTTAAAGTACATTCTGTGCGACAGTGCGAGAGTGTTTTTCTCTAAGTCGAATTTATTATTTATTGAAAGTGTATTCAAGTAATGAAAGAACTGAAATGTTTTTCCTCCATAAATTCATAATATGAATGCGCAACTCTGAATTTCGCTCTCATGCTTGGTCACTGGTTATGAATCATACACATACACCAGGGTAAGATCACGTCAAATGGACCTCCATTTCTTCACTTGGTGATGGAATATAATTTACTATGAACAATTACTGAATATTGAATTGAATTGAATATTACTGTATGAAATAGACGTGTGTGACACCAAATTACTAATATATTGAAGTCAATGTCAAATTCATTCCGTATGTCTAGAACAACCGAGGTCCGTTTGCGTTGAACCTTGGTAAGTCAAATACTGCATTGTAATGTGTTGTACCTATACAGTATAAACTGATTCGTAGGTAAGGTATACTGTACCTTTAATAACTGAATTGATATTTTCAAACTGAAGAGTTTCTAGAAAATATGAAATTGATATTTGATCTGATACAAAGCGTGTCTGCTTTTCGTCGCAAGCTGAATATCTTTGAAAAAGATATTGCAAGAGAAGAATTTACTCATTTTCCGACAATCCTTGAATATAAAAAAAACTTCGAAGAAAGCATTGCAGTGTTTATAACATTTCAGGCCGACCATAGAAACGAATTTGCTACAAGATTCCATGACTTCTCAGAGATAGGCAAGCTATCCCAGCTAGCAATTTCGTATTTTATTAAAGTTGCGGAAACGTTTCGAAGAAACAAATTGTGAAACTGCATTTCTCTCAGATATGTTTTCAATGTGTTTATAAAACTGCTATAAATAGAAAATTGGCACCGTTCTATAAAACATTATAGTTATTATCAATATTTTGTAAGGCCCTTTACAAACAATACAAAACAGTTTTAGAAATATTTTAGCAGTTACTAAAAAATTTGTCTAACCCTCTTAAAATACAGTTTTGTAAGGACTTCCTTTACTGCACTTTTGTAGCATATTTGAGCCATACTTATAAAATAAACAGAAGACAATTTTATAAGAGTTTTTTAGTAGTTCCAAGTAGGCGTTATAAAATATAATACAGCTGAAGACGATAACAATAAAATGAAAAAGTGTTAAAAATGTTTTTTTGAAGACGCAAGAAGAAATTTTTTATTGGACACTAGGAAAATATAATAGATATGTCACCAGTTGAGTTGAGATCATTTTAAAATTTCACTTCGGCACTCATAAAACTGTTGAAGACATTGTTTGTGTTTCCAAGATTGATATTTTTACTGCAAATGAAATTTTATTAACAAATATGTTGATATTAGCAAAATTCAAGCGCGCCACTCATTTTTTTAGTATTGCCAACATACAGAGCCACTCAAAAAGCGTTCAGAAAGTTTTTGATGAATCACTAAGTCATTTCTTCGTCTATTTGAAGCACCTCGATTTGAATTTGAAACTATTATAGGTATACCCTCCAATATGGACGCCATATAGTTATTATTCATTTTTATTCATATATTTGGGATACAAACAGAAAAATCCACTACACTACCACACAATGGAATCATTATCAAATTAAAAGTATAACTTATGATACACTAATATATGCATATCATAGTGTCTGAAATTAAGGATTAATTAGAATTGAATACAGTAATAATAGAAACTGATTATTATATATTGACAAAATATATCAATGGATTATAATTTAGAAAAATGACTTTTCAATATTTTTTTGGTCGTAAGCTAGGATGTATTGAAAATATGGAAGTATTTTGCAAGAGTGTTACCTCATATTACTGAAGTTTTTTCCCAACCCCAAACCTTTCTAGATCCACTATTGAGATTTCCGACCGTATTTTTTTTAAAGATGGATATTCTGAAATAACAATACAAAATCAAACTAGCCCAAACCAACCATTATCACTTCTTTTACCAAACGAAAAATTGTAAAAAAATATTTGTTACAAATAGAGTATCGAACCCGCCACGAAGTTTTGTTTTTTTGAAGCTGGATTTGATTCATTTTATCTACGTTTTAGGTATACAGGCTGATTCACGGTGGATGGCACATTGGACGTTTCTGGTGAACCAGACAACGGATCACTTTGAAAATTTAATGGAGGGCATATTCGGACAT
>WOGM01000656.1:0-11745 GCA_015342125.1 Leptinotarsa haldemani | reverse complement strand
TTGGGAATACTCCACTAATGACAGAGTGATTTATAATAATGGCTAATGTACTTGAGATATTGTCAATGGACTCTTTCAGTAGAATTGCTGGTATTTCATCTATGCCAGTGGAAAATTTCTTTTTCAAGCCTAACGCAATAGATTTGATGTCATGTTTAGTCACATGAGCAAAGAACATAGAATTAGGAATTGTGACAGGTGATTTTGTGCACAGATCAACGGAGAGGTTAAGAGAGTCTAGCTTGTCTCTGACAGAATTTGCAAAGTATTTCCCAAACATATTTGCTACCTGTGTTTTATCTGCTAATATTTCATTATCTACATTTAATGTGATTTCCTGTTTTTTATTTTTTATGTGGTTAGTCTTGATATTTACCAAATTCCACAGAGCCTTTGCCTTGTTATCAGAGGAGACAACTGTACTGGAATAATAGTTCTTTTTTATACAAGAAATTTTGTTATCAATTTACTTCTTAGTTATTTTATAATGATTATTAATAGTTTGGACATTTGAATGTTTCCATAGCCAGTTCAGTTGTTTGAGATTTTCTAATTCTTTATGAAGTTCTCTTGAGAATGGTCCTTTCTCGGTTTTGGTATGTTTCTTTGGTTTAATTTTTTGTATAGGAATTGTTACATCCAAACACACCTGAAAATGCATGAACAAATTATTGAACATGACATCCACACTTTCATCCTCTTTGTAAGAGAAAGTGTCTGCTTGTAATAAGGATTTGAATTCTAGAAGTGACTGCTCATTTATCCTTCGAGTGATGATGTTATTTGTTTCGATATTTGCCTTATTTATTTTATTTTTGTTCCATGTAAATGGAACTGGAACTGAATATGAAAGGTTTGACCAAGATTGGTGGTACAGAATGGTTCCTTGATGTGGTCTGCCAATAATAACATTGTATTTTCATATTTATGTGAGCTCTGTTGGAAGAACATATTAGATTTAATTTGATTTTTGAGCTTGTAGCCCTTCATTTACAATGCATATCTGGTAAATAAATAATGATTTATTGATAATTTGAACTGTTAATCTCATTTCGATATCTGTTCGAGATTGTGAAATTTAATTAAGTATAACAATTTTTCATTTAAAAATAATGTTTTTGATCTTCCTTCATCTATAGACAAAAGATGTACCGAGTCAAAAATAAAATAATTACATTGAATGACGAGTTATGCAGAGAATAATAATAATAATAAAAGTATTTTGAACATCACCTAATTTGACTGGTTCTGTCCTCCGAAAACAACACTACGCCATTGTCTCGTCATAATAACAATAATACTAACCATTGTTGATTAGCACTTGTTTAGCTTCATAAAGGAGCAACATTTGGCCTTATTATCAAACTAATTGAAAATGATTTATTTTTTCAGTGTCCATCAGAATGGTTTCATTATCCGTGTGTTGGTATAACCGCTCCGCCAAAAGGAAAATGGTTTTGTCCCCAATGTACGTCATCAATGAAACGTAGAGGAGGTAGAAAAAATTGATGAAACCTTTATTTTACTGAATTTTGTAGTGTATGGATGACTGTGTGTGCGTGAAATATTTCTAATATTCATTAGGTTTGTATAGAATACTTACCTTAGCTATACGTGACACTGAGTTCTTGTGTCTTCATATTTTTTCATAGTGGAGAAGCAGCAGTTAGTTTGTTTGATCTCCATTTTGTGAAAATAAGCCTTTTTAAAATTTATACGAGTTCAGGTACGTTATTCTTATAGATTTTCCAATGCTGAGTTAGAGATTTCTTCAACAAAATTTGTCTCATCACATCTGGTTTCCGTAAAATTTCAATCCAAATGTCTAAACTTCCCAAAGTTATTTTCAAAAGACATATTTTCGAGTCTGTCAAGATGCTAAGTTAAATTGTATAATAATAATAAAAATAAATGTTTTTGTTAGTATACTAATAATGAGATTATTACAAATTCTTCATTGAAACTCTACAAAAAGTGACGCCAAAGGGCAGAGTTCAACTCTTCTCTGAAAGGAGTTGTTCTTCCACCCATTCCGAATATAAGAATTGAAATATATTAAATACAGGGTGGCCCAATGAAAATGTACTTCAACACAAAACCATCAGGTTTTGTCACAAAGATAAAAAAATGTCAAGTTTGTTTGTGAAAGGGGCAAGTTTAGATCTTAAGTCCACTGCAGAACCTTCAACCCTCCACTTGGTAGGTAGAATTACAACCCCCAATTTAAAACAAATCTATTGAAAACACACATATCGTTTTCTGGCAGTTCTTATGAAATGTTTTTGTTGGCCCACTCTGTGTAATGTATTTTTGAATTTGAAATTTTGTAACAGCCTTTGCATTTTCACGTATTTATCCTTCTCCTGTCGGTTGAAAAGTAAATTTAAATACATTTCTGGGGAGGATTGGAACGCTTTTTTTCGACAAGCCCCCCCCCATTATTGTATTTTTCCTTTTTTTGGTATTATAGTGGACTCCTCAAGTTTTAATCTCAGTGTTTGCCAAAATTGATGTCATAGTATTTTTTTGTAATGATTATGTAGTGTATCTGTCGAATCTAAGTGAATTTAGAAAAATAAAAAAAAATGGTGTCGTTTTTTATTTTATTTCAACACTCGCATTTTTATTCAGACAACTTACTTTTCCAAAACTTTCTTTACTTACGAATTATATTATCATAATATTCGCAAAAATAGTTTGTAAAATGAGATGCTTCGCAGAATCAATTAAAAGTAAATTTATCTAATATACAGTGCGAGTTTCTAACATGGAACAAATTCACTAAATCAAAGGTGTTGTTTCTTTCAGAAATATGCTCGGACACGTCGATTAGTATTTTAAAGTGCCCTTATTTTCATGCAACAAGTTGCACATGTCTGCCAAATTTCAATTTTTTACTCCTTGTCCTTGAAAAGATATTTAACAAACATCGAATTCAAAAAATGAATTCAATTCGTCTTCCTCCAATAAATGCTTAGAATGTCAGGGATACCTAACAGTGACATTGATCGCGAAGTACCGTAAGCAAGATCGAGAAATAGTTCCCAGAAAATGGGCACTTAAGAAAAACAATCATCGTCGGGAGTGCGCTCAATGAAGAGGTCAAAATAATGTTCTTCTCTCTGTTGAAGAAAAACCCCATGTCCCCACTAGGCAGATAGCTAGGGAACTCGAAATTAGCCAGCTTTCAGTGGCAAGAGTTCTTAAAGCTGAAAAATTTCATCCATATAAAATAACAATCCTCCAGGAACTCACCGAAAATGATCCAGATAGAAGACTCCAGTTTTGCAAACAAATAATGGATCTATGATATATGATGGAATCGACCGATACTTGATGAAAATCCATAACTAACGTATTACAAGAACACTTTACTGTGAGATTTTCACTTGATAGTTTCACAAAAACGCAACACGTGTTTCGCCATACAATGGTTTCCTCAAGCGTGTCTTAAAAAACTCTTGAATAACTCTTTGAGACACGCTCGAAAAAGCCATTGTATGGCGGTCATCAGTTATCAAGAATAAAGATTATTACTATTGTTCTCAATTACTGTCATCTCGCTCACTGACCTCACCAAGTTATATCAATTTGTTGTACAAAAATTATTTTTGTTTTTTTTTTCATCCTGAGATAAATACGGTCTCCAAGAGTCCCCTTCTGGATGAAACATTTTGCAACGTAAAATGTCTGTCGACGATTGCAAATTCGTCGAATGAGTTTGCCTAACTGTGGAAACAGATTCCGTGACTTGGGAAACCGACAGATGGTTATATGATTCCAAACAAGTGTCGATGCTTCAGTAGACATGACACAAAAGTATCAAGTTTCAAGATTAGTGGTTCTGAAGTGCGAGCTTTCAATCGGAATACGTTCCGAACAAAATAGAATCAGATGTCGAATGGATTAACCTCGCTAGGTATTATCCAATTAGTATTATTTCTATGGTAATTGGTTTTCTTTGTGAGTGCATTACTGAAAGAGGTACTCATTACTGGCAAATGTGTTATTGATTTCAGTTGTTTGAACTGAAAACATTTTAGTACATCATAGATCGATTTTAATGAATGTAGGAATATTTATAACATTTTCCTACACCCGTGCTGCAATAATATAATTATATGGCCTTAATCCGTTTCATAATGAGATCCATTATGATACAGATCCTTCATAACAATACAGATTTTCAATTTAGACAATCCCATAGTTGTTCAACTGAGCATACTGTTTATTTAACGTTTGTCCTATACCTCTATCTTATTGTTTTATTTGTCAAATACAGTATGTGTTGAATTTTCATAGAATATAGCTTATTATATCATAAGAATGTCTGATATCAGCAATATAGAAGAATTACCAACTATTATCTCACACATATCAGATAATGCAGAAAATACATTGCAAAATATTCATCCCGAAAAATCTAAGAAAGTATATGTAAGACTTTATCAACAGTTTATGAACCAGAGAAATACAAATAATATTTCGACATTCGTCGAAAATTATTTGATTGCTTATTTTCAAGAATTGATACAAACTATAGAATCATGCAGTACATGGGCACATCATTCAATAATAATTGGTGGTGAATATCAATCATAACATTACTTTATTTCTTTCTTTGGAATATTCCCACATTTTTTGTGTATCAAAATGGAGTAGTAGAATGGCAAAAACTTTATTTTCCATAATGAAGACATTTCTGAATATAAGAAGCTACAGCCTTTATCATAGCGAAAGTCCAAATGATATATTGGAAAAAATTCATAAATATTTTTACTTCAAATCATCTAAATGAACAATTTGTTCAGGCCAGTCTCAACTCAGTACACAGTAGGTTGATAGACTGACACCTATCAGAAAACAACTACTCATCTGGCTAATACCACGAAGGGCATTGGATTATATCCGACAGGTGTCAGTGCAGAATTCTTCACTGGAGTTATTCCTGCATATGCTGTTGGCGATACAACTACCGCAATATTTTTACTTAAATAAAAACGTTTATCGAGTAAGCACCCGATGAAAAATGTTAATTTATAAAAGTAGGGATCTACAGGTTAACAAATGTAGGAAGAGCTTTCTGAATTCCGTTATGGTCTCGCTCTCTAGATGTGTGTTCGTCAGAAGACGATGAAAGCGAGAGAGAGAGAGACAGAGAGAGCGACAGAATTTTCCAGTCTCTTCATAGATTTGACAAGCTATCCATGACATTGCATTTTTGAAAATGTCGCCATTTTCCATTCGACTCATGCACGGAATATTTTTTTAATTTCGAGAAAACTTGGTAAGGTAACTCGTGATGAAGCAGACTGGAGCGCTAGATTTGAACTAGACTATTGTTACATTTTCCCTCTGAGTTTACCAATAATTGACTACACTGAACAATAATCAAACTTATCTTACTTCCACTTTAAATAGAACAAACACTTCAACTAAAACTTCATATTTTATTCGAATGTCTATCGCCTTACTAGATCGCTCCGCGTACCGTACTGTAACCTCCACTTAACTGTCTTGATGAGAGAGTAGATAGCGCTTATATCTGGCAGTCGAAGGCTCCGACATTCCTTGGAATTACATCGAAGCCGGTAGCATTATTCACGCTACATCTTGAACGGCAGCGTGCTCTTTGCTACGTCACAATTGGTTTATGGCTACCAGTCGCGGCCGGCGTTATTTCTCATTGTGGTATATTTTTTTTCGTTTCAGGAAGCAGTGATTATTTATTGGAATAATAGGAGCATATCAAAGGCATGAATTACATGAACTAAATTGTGAAAATGTAAGAAGATATGAATGAAATCTTAATTGCTAATGTGGTAGAAACTAAAACAGAAGTACAACAAATATTCACAATAACCACTAAATGTCACGAAATCAGTTAAATGATGGCCGAAATTTTGCCCCCCCCCCCTAACCTTTTTCGTTGATTTTTTCAAAGAAGAAATGCACAATTCGAAACATTGGTTTTGTCGAATTTTGTACTGTAGGAAAGCAAATAGCAACATATTGAAGTCTGCCTGATTCGAATTCATATACAGGGCATTGTTTTCTAAGAACATCTGCTACCGTATTAGTTGATGCCGGTAGTGCATGAAACGTCATGGTGGCTGGAATTCCAGTTCAATCGTGGAAGGCTACATTGAGAATTCCGTTCAGAATGAAATGAACATTTCCAATAATGCAATAGTTGTACATATTCCTTTCACTTCCACCCAATATTTTCAGAAGATCGGATCAATTACAATCATGATCTGTTCTGTCTGTTCAAAATCAGTTCTGATGTTCACTGTGAATATAAATAGAATGTTCATAGTTTTTCTATATTAGGACCTGGAGTAATACCATTATTTGAAATTTTGAAGATTATTTTACAGAAATACGAGTACCTACTGTTATTGTTTTCAATACAAATGTAAATATATATTTACAGTTCTTCTATATTCATCGAGTGTGGAAGAAATAGCGTATGCAACTCTCATATAATGATTATTAATACATAATCGTTGCATGATATATCAATATTCTTCACTGACCAGGTGATACTGAATGAATATTTTTGCATCTTGGATTTTTTAATTCAAAAAATAGTATTCATCTCACTTATCTCACCTTGGCACCATGAAAACATCATAAACTGCTCATTTTTCGGAGCATTTCCTTAATTTGATTAAGTATCTATGGAAATTGTCATTTATTTCAATTTTTTGATTCAATAATATACGAAAGTATCCAGAAAATTATATGTGATATCTTTAGAAAGATGAAATGAGAAACTTGATGGAATATAAGATATATGATTAGGTCTGTTAATATTGGTGATTATTTTTAAATATTTTTCAAATGTAAGTTTTCAATTAGGACTTCAATGATAATGATATTAAATATCGTTAACAACTTCGATATATGATGGAATTGGCCGATACTTGCTGAAAATCCATAACTAACGTATTGAAAAAACATTTTATTGTGAGATTTCACCAAACAGTTTTACAAAAACGCAACACGTGTTTTACCATACAATAGCTTCTTCAGGCGTGTCTTCACAGTAAAGACACCTTATTGTGTTATTGTGCATGCATTTCAAAACAATGGATTAAAAGAAATTTCATATTTGGATTCAACCCTGCACCTCGAAGGGTAAAAAACGTTCAAGCGAAGCAGTGGCTTGAAAAGTGTTAAAAAAGCTTCGTTTTGAATGATCGAAAAGTAAAGCTGCGTGAGTGAGTTCAACATTGTATAAATATCAAAAGAACGTGTTGACTTAATAGTCGTATTGCATGATCATTAGGCTATGAGAAAGCTCTGTTCAAAATGGGTGCCGCGCGAGCTCACTGTTGACCAGAAACAGGATCGTCTTAATGATTCTGAGCAGTGTTTGGCCATGTTTGAACATAATAAACCGGAATTTTTGCTTTGAAATGTGACAATGAATTGAACTTGATCCATCACTTCACTCCGGAATCAAAACGATTGTCAGTTTGTGGCTTCGGTATTTTGGGATGCGCGTGGTGTAATATTCATCAATTACGTTGAGAAGGAGAATACCATCAACAGTGAATATTGTATAGCATTATTGGTGGGCTCCTGTTTGTTCATCTTGATTTCGTCCAGGATTTGAAGCTTAGCTCCCCTACTCTTTTGGCTGATTATTTGTCAAAGAAGGACAAATGGATTCATGACGGATGATGGTGGTGGCATGAAAGTCCTCAGACATCCATACCGCCTTTCGCGGTGTTACCCCANCGGAGGATTGGTGCGCTCGAAGGTTGAAATTGCAAAAAAACAACCACATGTTGCAAAGAAAAATATTGTATCATCAATACAACGTAACGTGTTACACATCAGTCAGAACAATTATAAGATGTGAAGTGAATGTGAATTAAATTATAGTTATTATTATTGTTTTCATTATTAATGAAATGAACATTTTGATTCAGCTAGACTTTGAATATCAGGTGTACGTGTAAGTAAATTTGGGAAATACACAATTGAATATAAAAAAAGTAAAACACTTCAATGAAATGTAGAAACTCACTTCTAAATACAAATCAACAGATGAGAACAGCAAATAACTCTGAAATATTTTATGCTATACCGAACTAAGTAACGTGAATTACGAAACGCTATAATAGTTTATGAAATGTCAGTTACAGTCCTTCACAATCTTCAGGTCTTTTCTCAATGCAAATTCTGGATTCAATTTTTTTTATTCAATTGTCCAGTCTTTGTGCTTGAACAAATTATTTATTTATATATAGGTATATATATATATATATGCATATATTTTATACTCGGTATTGAAAGAGGTAAATACCTTATTTTCCTTCAGTGTTTTTTGTTTGTGCAGTTAAATGTTCATATTCACCGGATCCTCCTCTGCTGTGCTGGAAATTCTCCACTGAATTTCTTGATTAGATGTGGCTTATACAGGTTGGTTTTGTTATAACTTCATTCACTTTTTATTATTCCATATAATTATATAATTTTCACTAACTTTTCTGTTAAATTGACTTCAATTCTGGCAAAATATTTTCCGTGGCGTCCACTTTCGTAGCCTTGAGATGTTTTGTTGATAAAAAAATTGAAAATCTTCCACCTTCCTTAGTTACCATCTATAAATTTTTGTAACTTAAAATTTGCATACTAATATCTCAAAAACTATTTCCTCTACCAGTTTGCTTCTTACTTCAATATTCAGATACATATTTACTTAACATTCATGTGAATTGATGTTTATTCTCACTCATGTCTAAATATATAAATTTTTCATAAGTATCATTTCATGCCCTCAACTAGGGAAATGGTTTACAACGTTAAATTTTAAACTCTCATCATTTCTATCCATTCACTACCAATTTATGATGTCTCTTCCAATTTTACTTTACAGATACCATTTTTTTTCATTTCACATTAATTCACAACGTCTGCCGGTAAATTGTGAATTACTCCATCCACTGTTGATATTGAGTCTTTTCAATCCACTACATTCTCTAGGTCTGGCCTTCAGCGACTTTTTTCTGTTCGCCGTGTGTGTGGTTCTTAATGATAATTACGTTGATGCATATAACCAATTAAAAAAAATGGTTTTCTTCTGGGGCCCGGAACATTTCAGATTATGATTAGTTTCAAAGTTAATAAAATATATCTTGAATCAATCGCTTTGGGTTCCACATTGATATTATTCTAGTGCTGGTTCCACGAATTTGGCTTTGTTCGTTTTCAATAATGCAGTACCCTCATATTTAAAGCACAAATACTCATTTCCTCTTCAAGGAATTGGTAGTATTTCTGCTTCGGCCCACTATTTTAGCATTTTTCAGTTTTCCACATTTGGACTCATTCAATTACTGATCTAACTTTTCCACTATTACTAATTTTGAATTTCTTCAAGCTCATATCTTTTCGGTTTTCCTGACAATCTCATGAAATTTAGACTTCGAAACATATCGGTGAGAAATCAGCCTACTTACCCTCGGCATTCGCTCCTTTGTATGTGCACAACTTTATCGAGAGGAAAAATTCCCCTCTGTTCATTTTCAGGTGGCAACACATTCCAGATGCACGAACTGTAACACTTCCAAAGAGCTCCTCAGTTCGGAACGCAGTTTCATATTTGAAAAATATGTAAATCATATTTGGCAACCGGCAACTAGGTCAGACGTTCCGATAAAGTCTGATGTGTTTCTTTTCTCGAGAAAGAAATAGAGCAGGTGAAAAAGACAGCTGAAATGGAGGGTCTATATCGGTGACCAATTTTTCATTGTTAATTTTGGAGAGTGAATTCAAGATATTGGTTACAGTGGTGTAGCGCCAAGCATCCTGGGAGAATTTCAAACGCCTGCCTTGGGAACTGAACCGATTCACCGAAATCAATATTGGATTGAATATCTCTCATTCGCGACTAGATTATGTTGTGAATTATATCTGTAACCAGAAGATAATGAACATTGCTGTATACGATAGACATTGCTCATGAATTCATAACATACACTGCTACTATTGATGGATCTCAATGTATATGAATTTGAGAAACTCGTAGTTGAAAATGTTGGATATTCAAATTCTTTCTTTCTTTGGATGGTTTCTACATTATTCGTATCAAGATGGAGTAGTAGTAAGCCAAAAACTTTCTTTCAAAAATTACTTTGACTGCTATCAAAGAAATAGAATCTGATGCTTGAGGTATTGACAATATAAATATCAAGATGATTTCTTCAGTGATACCACACTGAATTGATGAAGTTAAACATATTTTCAACGAGTCCTTCAGACAGGGTATTTTCCATATATCTGGAAGGTTGTTAATATGATTCCAATTCCGAAAAAGAATGCACCCACCACGTCGATAGACCTACGTCCTATCAGCATTCTGCTCTCATTTTCTAAAATATTCGAAAAATATGTTTCCCGTCAAGTAACAGCTTTTCTTGAAAAAAATCGAATACTCCCAGACTTGCCCTCTTGAAAGTAATCGACGATCTTGCGAGATTCAGAAAACAATCAAAAGTCATCATTTTAGTACTGCTTAATCAAAGTTAAGCTTTCGATTTAGATAATTTCGATTTACTCATGTAAGCTTTAGTTCATAGGATTCGATGGCATTTCTCTTAAATGGATGACCAGCTATCTCACAGGCCGATCACAGAGGGTCAAACTGAATGATCACTCATGGTTATCCCTAAGAGACACAATATAAGGTGTACCGCAGGGAAGTAGTTTTAGGACCTTTGATGTTTTCAGTGTTTATTTTCGATTACCAAACTTTCTCTTCACATACGCAGATGATATACAGTTATATATGTCTTCTCATAACACCGATACAGAAACTTGCGTGGCTAATATAAACACAGATTTGCACAATACATTCCTATACTTGGAAAATCGTGGACTTAATAAAACTTTGGACTTATGCATAGGATCTCAAAGACAAACAGTAGAAATTCAGTGTAACTTCAGGCTCACTCTCGATAACGCAGACATTGATTGTGCTAAAAATCTTGGCGTAACCATAGGTAGCTCTTTGTCTGTCCATGAACATGTGACAAACATTTTCAAAGTATCATTCTTCAAACTCAAATCGCTAAATACATTCAAGTATCAGTTATCAAAAGAAATGAAAGACAGGTCAGTTAAAACTCTTATTTACCCCATATCGAGTATTGTTGTTCGGTGTATTACAATGTTTTGCCGCAATATAACAAGCAAAAGTTACAACGTATACAAAATACTTGCATGCGATTCACATGCTGTACACCATATGGTGAACATGTCACACCATTTTGTTAAAAATGAAGGAGCGGAATGTAAGATACAAAGTCCACTATTTGATAAGATTTTTTTTGTTCAAGTTGCTTCAAACTGAAACACCTAGTTATTTATATAATATATCAAGCAGGCATTCTGACATTCATATGGTCAATTTGAGAATTAACACATTCAACATACCTAAGCACCGTACTTCCAAAATTCAAGGATGTTTTTCTCATATATATCTGAAAGAAATTTTTATTCAAATTCAAAACTTAATCACTCCTAAAAAATACAACCCCTTCAATTCAAATAAGTTCCTTTTGGCTGGGATTAAATCAAATAGGTGAATGAATGTCATTACGATTTCATCGATGACATAAGCAGATCAAGCGTATTCCATGACATAAAAAATCGTAATTCATGAAAGAATTGTGTGTATTTTCTATAATGTTATCCAATTTGGTACTGACGAGCCTTAGGGCAAGTGTC
>WOGM01000655.1:0-11756 GCA_015342125.1 Leptinotarsa haldemani | reverse complement strand
CAATATCTTATGCGCTCGTGTTTGTCCATGCAACAGTATTTTTTTACATATTTAAAAAACTTAAAAATCTATAGCCGCTTCCTCCACCGATAAAAAGGTATATATTATATAACATTTTTTTTCTTCTTATCATCTAAGCTTTGCAACCTAATATGTCTTTATAACGCTCGAGTAAATCCCCATTTAGCATCGTGGGCTCCCCTACTATTATTCCAATTCGAAATTCTTCCGTACAAATGTAGATACTGTCACTGCAATGTCCAAAATGATTTTACACACTGCGAATTTGCATGTTGTTCGTGACTCAAAATTGAAAAACAAATAAGTTCGTAAGTTGAAAACTTCATAGTATACATTTTTTTTGTCAGCTTGAACATACACTCTGATAAAATGAAGATACGAGGGTTGCGTTTTATGTTTCGGGATTTGGCAACCCTATTGTTACAATCTGTCAACTGACAGCTCTATCTAAAGTTGGACATTTTTGAGCTTATATGTACCTACTTAGTCCAAAAATTTCGGTCCAAAAATGGAATTGAATCGTGAACACTTTCGTGCGATTATTTTTTACAACTTTCGACGTGGATTAACTCAGCAACAGTGCATGGATGAACGATTTTTGGCGATGAAGCTTCATCAAGGACCAGTGTTTATCGATGGTATGGTGAATTCAATCGTGATCGTACTTCACTCCAAGACGAATTTCGTGAAGGTCGTCCAAAATCAGTTGTTGTTCCGAAAACCATTGATGCTGTGTGCGAACTAATATTGCAAGATTGTCATGTGACCTGTCGTGAGATTGAGACAACCAGCATAGATTCAATATTGCATAGACATTTGACTGTCAAAAAAATTTGTCCACGTTGGATCCCACACAATTTGTCAATCGCTTAAAAAAAGGCTCGTGCCGATTGGTCGAAGGAAATGCTCAAAAAATATTATCGCGGTGCTTCGAAACACGTCTATGACATCGTAAAAGGTGATGAATCGTAGATTTACGCGTATGAGCTCGAAGTAAACAGCAGTCGACTGTACGGGTGTTTCAAGATGAGCAAAATCCAACAAAAGTTGTTTGCGCACAAAGCATTTCCAGGCAAATGGTCGCCTGTTTTTTTCGAAAAAACTGGACATGTTGCAATCGTACCACTAGAACAACGCAGAATAGTCTATTCTGAGTGGTACACAACCATTTGTTTGCAGTTATCTTCCAAGAAATCAGGAAAACCAACCGCCGAAGACGGGTCGCTCTTCACCACGACAATGCGAGCTTTCACACAACGACTCAAATAGCTGCATTTTTGAGCATCCCAAACATCGATTTGATGAATCATTCGCCGTATAGGCCTGACTTGGCACCGAATTACTTCTTTTTATTCCCGCACGTAAAAAACAAACTGAGAGGTCAACGTTTTTCGGCACCTGAAGAAGCGGATGCTGCATTCACAATGCATGTTTTGGAGATAACTCAAAGTGGCAAAAGTGCTTCAACAGTTGTTTCAAACGCATGCAAAATTGTATAGATTTTCATGGGGAATATTTTGAAAAACAATAAAGTGATTATCGATGATTAATATTTGTTTTTGTTCTCTAATCCCGAAATATAAAAGAGAACCCTCGTATGGTGAAACACATGTTGTGTTTTTGTAAAACCGTTTAGTTAAAGTCTCACAAAATTGGAATAATTTTGGATTGAATTGATGAAAAATTATTTCAATATAAAATCAAAATATTTATATGAATACAAATCGCAATTGCTCATCAAGGATTACTCCTAGAACCTCCATTGAAGTGACATTCATGGAGTAAGAGGTGTGAAATTTTTATTCACTTTGTAATAGGGAATAAAAAACAACACACCAGCAGTTACATTATCAGCAAACTACATTTGCTAATGTTGTAATTGCTGATGTGTAAGTTGTTTTCAATGCACCACCTATTCAGGCTACTCAAATAATGCTGTAGTAGAGTAACATCTTTTAATGATTGTATGATCTGAAAATTTTAAGATCTAAGACCATTAAAAAGTTTGAATTTTCAAAATATTTCAGTAATATCAAAGATGTTGAAGATAAGGGGTGCACAATGAGACCCTTGAGGTACTCCCGACGTTATATGAATGATAGTTGACCTAGCACTTCCTACTCAAACTTGCTGAAATCGGCCAGTCAAGAAACTTTCAAGTCATGATGGAGACAGATCCATGAAACCAAATAATGTGATCCACACAATCAAATGCCTTGAAGAAGTCTGCAAAGGCTACATCCATCTGGCCTTTTTTCTCCAGAACCTCTAGAATATTTGCTCAAATACCAATATGTTGGCAATTGTAGACTTTTTCAGAGAAAAAACCGTTAAACTAAAAATTTTTGTCTGTCATTTGGGATGTTGATTTTCTAGCAGAAGTTCAAATAACCATAGTATTCTGATAGATAGAGAGCATTAGAGTTATTAAGGCAATTCACTGTTACTCCTAATTCATTATTTTTCCATAATGCTTCAAGGACATTGAAATCCTCAAAAATATAAATACCTATCGTGTTGCTGATAACAATGAGCAATGCTTTCTATAGTTGAAAAATGTTCCTCATATGACGATCATTATTTTTCTTGCCTAGACTTCTGTTACATAACCTTCCTTCCTGTTATTCGTAAATATTATTTCGGTATATCCAACATTCATCTATAATATCTACATTCCATAATGTTTAGATCTACTCTACATTTAATTTTTCAAATATTTGTCAAGTAGTCTACAAAGTGTTTTTATTTTTTAGCTTGCGAACAAGTCGTCATTCGATCATTCCCTGTTACATCTCTCACGAAAGAAAAAAAGGTGGCCGTTCAATATCTCGCTCATCTAGACCAATGGCTTCAAGAGGGCCTCCAATTGCGCTCGTGCACCTTCCAACTAATGAAATTTGCCTTTGACGAAGAAGTGACTCCTGAAAACGTGGACACTCTGCGCAAGCTCATACACAAGATTCGGCATCCGCCTGACGTTTTCCACCATTTCGCGTTCACGGGCCAAGTCGTGGTCACACAGACGCCGTTACACAAAAACAAAGAGAAGAACGCCACTCTGCGAGGGTTCGCCAAGAAGACACTGCTGAAGACCGCAAGGAAGGCGGGCTTCAAGCAGAAGTCCTCATCGAAGCGGCAAAAATACGTCCTACCCAACATGAACGTAAACAGCTCCAACAAATATATGACTTCGCCGGGCCGAATGAGTCTGCCGATCGTCGACGATTACAATCATGATGACGAAATATCGATAGATGACTTCGAGACAGGCCACACGCCGATTACGCCAGCACCGACTGATGCGAAAACGCTGGAGCGGTTGCAGGAGCGCAGCTACGTGAGAGATTGGCAGCGGCTGGGTCTCTGCAACACCAACTCGTCCCCTTCAGGTAAAGCTGCGCAGCAGGATCAGTTCCGGTTGACATCGGTCAACGCGATCTACATGATGTGCAGAAGGTATGTGCGTTTAGAGGAAATAATTTGTTTTCATGATTTAGAAGGTCCCAAAACTATTTCCTGTGGATCTCCAAAATCAACATTAACAATTCCTAGTTGAAATATAATTTCTTTGTTTATAGTTATCCAGCTCTTTTTTTGGTTCCGGCGTCTGTTACGGACGAAAGTATCCGGCGGTTTTGTCGCTGCTATCGTCAAGGTCGAATCCCGAGCATAACTTGGCGGCATCCTCGTACGAAAGCGCTCCTTCTCCGCGGCGCAGGACACCACGGGAAGAGTGTAATGGGCATGTTGAAGAGTCACCCGGCTCCAGCAGCATCTACAGGTATGTGAATTCATTGTTTTTCTATGGATCATAACATCTCAAATGTAATTTGTGTTTTGTCTGCTTTGATATACTATAATCAGAAGTATAGTAAACAAATTAACAATGCAGTTCATGGAAAAACATATGAAAATTAATGTTTCTCAGTTTGTACTCCTAAACATTCTTTATGGATTCAGAGCACGTATCATTTATAGAAACGCTCAGTGTAAGTGATATTTCACTTCGAACACTATCAAACTCAAGGGTGTACATCAAAGTTTCGGAATAAGAAACTCGTCTTATCTATCAAGAAGATACTTGACCTTCTTGCCTGTTATTCTACAAATTACCTTCATTTCCTAACCGAATCCTCAATGAAGTTTTTTCTTTCATTCATTGCCTCGAATATTTGAAAGTCTATTAAAATTTGTCATATAATACTGACATGCATGAACACAAAACAAGAAACATGAGGACAACCCCTGGCAAAGACTGTTATCGAACAATTTTACATGATGTATTCGAACTTTGTATTAAAAGTTTTTCGAAATTTCAAGATTTTCAATCTGAAATATATCAAATCCAAACTTGAGAAATTTAAACAATTCCTGTTGATATTTTTTAAGTGTCCACATGATGTGTGGGTACTTAACAATTTGTATTGAGTCTTGATTGTACTAACTCACAAATAAATCAGGTTATTATTATTATATACATATTTTGTAGTCCTGTATATTTGACTTTCGGTTTTTTTTTCACATTTCTGGGTCATCAACCCCTCATTAATTTCTGAATAAATAGAAACAACATCGTCTACGGAACAGGAGAAGTACCTATCAGCTTTGGTCGCAGTCACTCCAATTTTTTCTCACAGGACAGCATGGGGTATGTCAGACAGTTCGTTGAGTATAGATTCATTATTACTGGCAGCCGACGATCCGTTAGGATGTACCACGATGACACCTGAAGTTGCTAGGAGGTCGAACGCCTTCAATAAAGCGATTGGAACGTTAGGGTGAGTGGTGTCTGTAGAAACTGAATAAATAATATTTTCATTTCAACTATTTGGCAGTGTATTCCCAAGGTCTTCCGGTGGCAAAGGCCCTAAAAATTTTGGCCGGTGGGGCTCTTTGAAAGATCGTCGTCAGTCTTCCCAGGCATCCCTAGCTGCGGGTCAGCAGAACAGGGTGAACATTCGCCACAGCACGGACGTAGAAAACGCTCTAGACGGAGTTCACACTCTTCAACGGGCCGCCTTGTATATCTTGGGCGAGAAGGCGCAGATGAAGGGCGTTAAAGTGGAATCTGCCCCCAAGACTGATTTTATCCCAGTGGAGTATTATGATATTCGTCACACTAAAGCTGCTTTCAAGAAACTCATGAGGGCTTGTATTCCTAGTTCACAAAACGCTGAGCCTGAGCATAGTTTTCACAAGTGAGTTTAGTTAGCTTCGTTATCATTATAATTATATCGAGCACAGTGAACACACGCTTTCCAAATCTGACATTCAAATTTGATGACTCCAGCAAAATTGTATTTTGCATATACATAGAAAGACGTTTATCAAAGATGTTTACAAAGTATTCAACAGGTTCTTTGATATCGTTAATATTGATTAACAATGCAGTATCTGGAAAGACAATAGAAAAACTATATCAGTATCTTTTATCGTCTCCGAGGGCCACCTTAATATGTAATTTCTTCATGGTAGCCTTTGTAGAAAATACTAGATCTAACAAACACCCAGATTTACTTAACACTGTTTCATGCTGTTCAAGTTCAATAAACCCAAATTGTTGCAAACTGATGAAGTTGTGATCATTTACAATTGTTCTATGGTTTCGACTCAAAAATGTTACTTGTTGAAATCGCTAAAAATTGTTATTATACAAGATTTGAAGTATTTTTCAAGGACAAAAGACAAGCACTACAGGAAAATCATTAAGGCGCTCTAAGAGCGGTGCCTGTGCGAAAGTATCGATTCACGTTGGATTTGAATCGCTGGAGATTCATTTAGAAAAACGTTCTCAGGAAGTTTATTTCACATAAACGCAGTTCTTAAACAGAGAAGTTCGAGGTGTACTAAGTTGAACCTCAAAACGTTGAGCAGCCACAGTCCGTCGGTATTTCTGATATGTACCGCTCTTGATGGAATCAAATGTGCCAAGTCACTTGAACACCTCCAGTGAATTTATCTATTAAAGAGAGACATATCTTCAACCTTTCTTCAATGTTTCGGACTATCAAGGTTGCAAGTAATGTTCGCGTCTCCAATTAGGCAGATAGCTCTTTTCTGGATGGAATCCAGCAGCTTCAGGGTATGCTTAGGGGCGGAGTTCTATACATGAGAACAATACTCCAAAGAAGGTCTGATCTGAACTTTATGAAGCATCAAAAGTTGCTGAGCTGTGTACAGTTTTCTGGTTTGGAGTGTGTTCCAAGCTTTTTGAGAAGCAACATTTGCAATTACAGCGACATGATTGTGCCAAGACATATTGGTGTCAATTCTAACCTCTAACAAACTTATCGAAGCAGAGAGGGGAATTGTCTCTCTTGACATTATTATATCCGGTTCGGAGACATCCTTTTTTTTGAAGACAACCGATTGCTGGGTTTTTGTAGCATTGAATTGAACCCGGTTACTTTCTAATGATTCAAATAATTGTTGAATTTGCACACTACTCGAGTTACGTGGTATGACTGTAAAAAAGTATTCACAACTCAATCTCTGCAACTAGGCAATCACTTTGCATTCCCAGAAGAACTTGTACACCTCACATAACTTGATTGGCTTGTAAATCATGTTCACTTCTGAAAACAATATAAATAACACTAAATTATTCCGCATTTCCAACTTAAGATTTAAGCCAGGTATTGGTGAGTACCATTAATCATTTCATTTTTCTAGACTGATAGAAAACTCAGAATGGTTGCAGCAAATCCAAAACATCATGCAGCTTTCCGGAGCAGTGGTCGACCTCCTCGATCTACAAGGCTCTTCGGTAGCTATTTGTCTAGAAGAAGGTTGGGACATAACTGCGCAAGTTGCTTCAGTAGCTCAACTCTGCTTGGACCCCTACTATCGTACTTTGGAAGGCTTCCGAGCCCTCGTAGAAAAAGAATGGATCGGCTTCGGTCACCGGTTCAGTCACCGCAGCAACCTGAACGCCAATTCGCAGGCTAGCGGCTTCGCTCCGACTTTCTTACAGTTCCTTGACGTTGTGCACCAAATCCAGAAGCAATACCCAATGGCTTTCGAGTTCAATGACTACTACCTGCGGTTCCTCGCCTATCATTCAGTGTCGTGTCGGTTTAGGACGTTTCTGTTTGACTGCGAACTCGAAAGGGTGGAAAGTGGCGTAGCGGCAGTCGAGGACAAAAGAGGGTCGTTGACATCGCATCACAAGAGTGTCGATACTGTTTCTGATGACGAGAACATCTACCCAGGTGGTAGAATGGCGACTGCATATCAGGGCCCAAATTTGGGACAGAGCGTGTTTGATTACATCGAAAAGCAACACGCTAGGAATCCGATGTTTTTCAATTTCATGTATACTCCCGATTTCGAACACCCAGTGTTGAGGCCGCAATCGCATTTGCCTTGCTTAGAGGTGTGGAACTATTATCTGGACGAGGACTTAAGGTATGGACCGAGCTACGACGCCGAGATTATCCAGATGGATTCTCAGCAGGAAGAGGAAGTGGAGGCTGCAGATGGTATAGTTAAGACGAGGAAGGTCGTTTCATTAGGGTAAGTGCTTTGAATTGAACTGCGAATGCAAGATTTTGAAAACTATGTTAATGTCCATCCACTTCACCACAAATATTTTCCTGTCGAATTTTATTAATTCAGAGGAGAAATGAATTGACACATGATTTATATGATGTTATACAATTTGAAATTCAGGAAAAACTCCCATTACTTTCATCCCTTTTCATTTGCTGTCATATATTTTACCATTATGGAAGAAATTCCCATTTTGGAAAATGAAAGAATAATTTCCAATCTAATCAAATGGATCACTTAGCTTTTAATTCACAATATTATTGTAGAACGACTTTTTAATTAGTAATACTGTTTGAATTCAATTTGAATATTAAAATGCAATTTGTGGAAAGACAATAGAAATTTTTTCCTAAATTTCTTGAGTAGTAAATTTGAAATATTTCATCTATATTTGAAGATTATAGCGAACTAGATTACTTAAAACACCATCTTATTGCTTTATACCACTTCAAGTTATATGCCAAAATAGTACTTAAATTGTCTTGATATCAACTAATACAATAAATGAATGATGGTATCTACAGTTGTAATTCTTCATCATAAAAACAATCTCTAGAGAAATAAAATAAAGATATTTTTCAAATGAAATCCATACTATATTTGCTTGGATTTGGGAATAAAGAATCAGTCAAATGCAAAATAATACCTATTCCATCGCGTCATCACTTCGAATTGAGTAAAACTATCATCCCTAAATGTATTGAAATTCCTCATCTCTCTGGGGTTTGCATCTGAAAGTTTGACTTTCTAAATCTACTTTCATTAGCAAAATGTTTTCAATACCTGAATTTATTGAAATTTCATTGTTGTTTCTGTAGATATGGGAGATTTCATCAGAGTGAGATTGAGTAACTGTTTTTGATTAGAATCTGGCATTTGTCTCAAAGGACCAAAATTCATTTCGATTTGTCTGTATCAATCTTCCCCTTTTTCAGATATGATAATGTTAACAAAGCCGTACCAGATGCTTTCAGTCACCTTCTAGAAGAAATCCACAAGCTAGAATCTGATTTGGGTCACTTGCCACAAAAATGGAAAATTTTGTGGGATAAATTGGAACTTCCTTTGACGGATTCATTGACTGTAAGTGAAAGTTCAATTCAGTGAATTATAACTACTACTTTTGATGTAATTTTAGCGTCATGCTTCCTTCAGCACTGCCCTGGTGAGGTCTCACGGCAGGCTAGTGCACAAGAGATCTACGTTGGAGATTCTGATGAGGGGTAAAATGGTGGGAGCTGCAGAAACGTCTCACATTTATTCACACCCTCACAGATTCGAGCGTTACAATTACACCACTCCCACTTACTGTGATTTATGTTCCAATTTGTTATGGGGACCTGTGAAAGTGCGTTGTTGTTTTTTTTTCATTTGTGTTTTCTGTAATATATTTCAATCTTTTTCAGACCGGTATGAGATGTATAGACTGTGGATGTAGCTGTCACGAAAAGTGTATGGAAAGTGTACCGAAAAATTGTACAAAGTATAAGTCGGTTGCAGATAGCACAACATCCCAAGTTATACAGAGCAATACTGGAGATAATGGTTCTGTTAGTTCTGGTTAGTAAAAAATTGATTGGTAGAACTTGAATTCTCATTTTCTGAAAGACTGGAAGCTTTATTGATATATCACAATGTTTCATAATGGTTTTTCAATTTCCGTTTTTTTAACTTTTTTCCTAAATTTTTCTACATTTTCTTTTTTTTTGTTATAACACTATTTCACAAAAAATATTTTATTTCATTCAGGTAGCGCCAGGCAAACATCTAGTCAACAATACTACGATCAGTTTTCATCGAATGTGGCTGAGGATAGGACTCACGAGGGTTATTTGTACAAACGTGGAGCACTGTTGAAGGGTTGGAAGCAGAGATGGTTCGTTCTTGATTCAATCAAGCACCAGTTGAGGTATTATGATGCCATGGAAGACTCACATTGTAAAGGATACATTGGTGAGTCGATTTTTATTGATGAAATAATGTATAAATTGATTTTATTCACATTATTTTTGCAGAGTTGTCGACCATATTGGTACTGTATGTTTTTCAGACGATAAGTTATCGAATCTTTGAAAATTTATATTTTATTTTTATTATTGACTCATTTTAAAATGTGAATGCATAAAAAGATAACTTGTCTTTTATCTTGGGCAGAACGCCATACTGATGACGTCAAAACTAATTTGCAAGATTTGACCCAAACTAACATACATACATAAAACATTGCAAGTTAAATAAAATAATAAGATTATCAATCCTAACGAAGATTGAAGCTGATTTTCTGTGAAGATCTCTTTTCGGCAGTATAACACTACTGAGAACTAATAATCTAAAACAAAATTTATTTCTAACTGGTGTTCTTTCAGATCTGGCTGAAGTAATGTCTGTGAATCCTGCACCTCCAGCTCCTGGTCCTCCCAAGAAAACAGATGATAAATCCTTCTTTGACGTGAGTATAACATGCTCTTTTTCAACCATCTATCGTGTTTTATACAGAGTGCATCATAAGTCATGGTCCAAACTGAAGAAGGTGACAGAAGTTATTTCTGATAAAAAAGACAGATCATATAACATGATATTTCGATTCATCACTTTTTTGATTGATTTTTATTTTTGTTTTTTGCAAACAAAGTTGGTACAAGCATTTACTAAATAAAAGATCTGATATGTATTTGCTGATGATATCAAGATCTTTGAATTTATTGTCTGCATAAATGAAGTTTTACTTCTTGAGGAAGATTTGAGTAAATTCTATGAATGGTCTGTAATGAATTACATGGATCTTGATGAAGTCACATATCACCGCAAGTTTATTTCTGAGTGATGCATCTAGTTATTAATGACTGTCTTTTTAATAAAGTTTATTCAAATAGAACATCAGATATAAAAGATCTAGGAATTCTGTTTGATAAGGTACACAACTTCAAATCACTCACCGAGTATATTACACCCAAAGCGTTCAAAATGTTGACATTTGTTAGTAGAACCTGTGAAAACCCTAAATACTCTCAAGTTGTTAAACTGTTCATTGATATAATATAGAGTATACATTCCTTACTAATATCAAATTTAATAATTTCTTGAGGTTGCAATCAATGGTAAGGGTTGGTTTGAGAAAACTCTTTGTCTCAAACTTTCGGCACTGTTTAATGCCTTCTTTAGGACAACTAATATTGGATAGTTAACAAAAAATAATCTCGCCCAAAAATATAATCCTCTTTTTAAATAACTAAGTACTTTTAAAATTGGAGAAGATCTGACACTCCGTATGATATTAGTTTCCACCAGCAAGCTTGGTGGAGTATCTATATATATGCGACAAAATATTTCAACTATATCCATTTCTTTGGATTATTTTTGTATTGTGCAAGACGCTGAATTTTGTGGAAATGAAATAGCATAAACGACCACCATTCTGATAGCGGCATATCAGTCTTCGTTATCCGCATAAAATAATTTATTTAATAAAATAGAAGAGCTCCTAACAGAGATATCAAAGAAATATCTAAGCCACGCAAAGTTTGGCATTACAGATTTGCTGAGTGGGAGGATCTTCAAGACGATTTCCGAATTTTCCCTTTGTTTCAACTCTAAAGATCCATCTATTTGTGCTTTTGAAGTAACGGAAGTTATTCTATCATTAATGGTTGCATATATTCCTTTTTCAATGAAACGAACTTCTAATGGTAATCCTTGGTTCAAACACACACACAAAACACAAACACAAAAAAAGCAGATATTGTTGACTTCATGCGAAATCATGACATGGAAATACTCGAAAAGATTCCAACGAAAAAGGTATTACTGGCGACCATAAAACAACGTAATTTCAAAAAAGATTATATTATTGATTCGATGTGTGAAGCACGTGGTCATATTCTCTTACGTTTGCCTCCATACTATTGTATGTTCAATCCAATTGAAATGGTTTGGGACACAATGAAAGAAAGCTTGCGGAAATGTAATCAGTCACCGACGTTGAATGATGTAGTGCTTGACAATATAAGGCGAGTGGTGAATAAAGTAGGTAATAGTGATCTATGGATGAATTGTAAAACAAATATTATGTGCAAAGTTCCATAAATCCGATCGTTATTCAACCCGATGGTGATTCAACCTCATCCGAATATAGCGAAGAAGAATTTTGATTTTTGTAGCAATTTTGTTGGCCTCTATTATTTTAT